>JAXCEF010000932.1:0-10004 GCA_037178605.1 Colletotrichum euphorbiae | reverse complement strand
TAAAGGCACCCCACTCTCTTAGAAACCTTTGAGGGTTGTGGCAAAGAGCAAAAAGATCTACCTCTAGGCACTATTAGGAAGAGCAGGAGCCCGGTGGGGACTATAAAAATAGTAAATAATATAATAGTACCCACAAATGGATAGGAATAATAAAAGTAAGCTTAAAAGATGCGCGTAGCGATTTGCAGATCTAATTAGAAAGAATGGGAAGAATTAGGCTTAAAATAGAAGAGATATTACAGGCAATTATATATAGGATTATTAAGGTATAAGCCCCCTTTTGAGGCTAAAAAAGACTATTAATAATAACAATTGTGATAAAGAATGTTATGATTCCCCTCCCCGCATTGCAGTCTTCTGTTTTAGACCCCATTAATAGCGGGCCTACTAACTAAATAGCCAAGCCATCTTGTCCCATCCCACTAGTTGGGGGTTAGTATCTAGGTATAAATTAATAATATACTACGCCTCTATATCTATAGAGTAAAAGACCTAGTTAATCGCGAGAATATATCTTATTTATTACGCCTATAAGGTATATTCTCTCTACTAACCTAAGAACCTTAGGGGTAAGAGTAGTAGCTTCTAAGTTACTATACTAGGTATTACTAGTAGTCTACTAGTAGTAGTTATCTGGGGGAGTATAGCTAATTACTAGTTGCTCCTCTATAGCTTCTATATTTACTACTAGAGGTAGTTTAATACTATTACTAAGTTAGTATATAATAGCTCGCCTTAGCTATTAACTTTTAGGTTATTAATTATCTTAGTAACTAGTAGGGAGTAGCGCTTAACCTATCTCTTATTATTATAGTAGTAAGCTTTAAATATGCGAAGGGCTAGACCTGAGTCTATGTAATAAGAGGTAGCGTAATATTATTTATTCAAAGCTAAAGAGGGAAAAGGAAGGGTTTTCCGCTTTAGCGCAGTTATGCTAGGTTTGTGGGTAGCTACTGGGTGGGCCCCAAGAGCAGTGAATCTAGGCAGAAGCCCAGATAGTTCCAATCGGGCGTAGCCCGTAACAATAGCGATCCTTTTGCCGGGTTTTAATGATATTACTAACTCTCTTAGGGCTTAGTGGACCTGTCTTATTATCTTCGCTATAGCGTAAGAGTTGCACTTAATAGTCTTAATAGGCTTATTATTATTATTAATATAAATACCTCTTGTGGCTTTAGGTAGCTGTCATAAGGGTTCTGGGCTATAATAGCTAATATGTTGATGCTATAATAACGTTGAACCTCGAAGAGGTCTGCGAATAGTTGAAGAGTTATACTTTTGGCGATGAGAACGTTCACATATCTCATCTAGAGGGGTAGTGGATTTATAGCTATTAGTAGTTATTACTATGAACCCCATAGGGATACTCGCCCCATTATATAGATAATACTCGAGCAAGTATTATTAGTTAATATTAAATATCTCCGCTATATAGATATAATCTCTTTGTTGAACGCAGTTTTAATTAGGGTTGCTAGGCCTAGTATCCCACTACATACCCTTCTTTCGCAGTAGTTACATGGATATGAGGCTAGTAGCTAGCTATTTGCAATACGCTATATTATTAAGGCAAAGGGTTATTAAAAGCCCTCTAGGGCCTTAAAGGTGAAGGTCTACTAACCCCTAGCTATCAATAGCAGCTCTTGAGGTCCTAGTAATTATAAAGTTATTATAAGAGGCTAATTAAAAGTTGATAAATCGTGAGAGGTTATTAAATATATAGATAGTCGCTCTAGTATTAAGTAGAACTAAGGAAGAGAGGGAGTATTGAACTTTATTAATTACTATAATTGTCAGCGTCTTCTCAGTATGCCTGTAGTAGTACTGAGGGAGTAATAAGACGTTTAACTAATAACAGTAAACGAGAATAATATATAGTGAAACAATAAAAGATAGGTCTTAGTATTAAGGGAATAAAAGTCTTATATTATTATATTCTATGCTACTAGTCTTGTTTATAGACGGCAGACGCTATATAATAGTAGTAGTATACTACGTAGTAGTAACTATATATTATAATACGTAATAGTAACTACGCACTATTTATATAGTAATATCTACCCCTAAATAGAAAAAGCTATTATTCTAATAGTAAATATATCCTATCCTTCGCAAAGTAATACTATAATGCGGGCGATCTAATTGAAAATATCGCTAATATTGTCAGCCTTGCGTTTCTTACTTAGCGTGGTGGTCTTAGGGGCGGCGCAGATAGGGGTTAGGGAATTAATCTTAGGGACCTTACTAATAAGAGCGCGGAGGGAAGTAACTTTAGAGCAAAGGGCTTCTACCTCCTTACTAACCTTAGTAGTAGCCTAAGTAATCTTATTACCTAAAACCTATTTAGTAACTATACTATTCTCAATATTAGTGAGGTAGTTAGTAAAGTTATCCTAGCCTATAGCGCTAAAGGTCTTAATACTAGCCTCAAGGGCGGAGACGCGGGGAATAAGCCTATCGCAAAAGCTAGTAGTAAGAGCAGCAACCTGGGTATTAGTGCGCTTAGTAGTAGTAGCAATATTATTAGCAGTCTTATGGGCCTTACTAGTAGCAGTATGGGCAGCATTATTAATTATATAGATGCTCTAGAGGCTAATAACTATAATAGGAGATATTAGGTTGGTGTAGTTAAGTATAATAAGACTACTAGCGATCTTAGCGTTAAAGGTGCCGGGATAATAGGAGATAAATACTGTAAGTACGGACGCGCGGGAAGGAAGCAAGTAGCTATACATAAGACCGCTCAGCATAGCAGTCAGAGCGCGTTCGCAGGTGCCTTAGATGCAGCGGACCGCTAGGTTAGAGGAGATATTAGTAATTATATACTTCTTACTAAAGATCTCCCTAAGGAAGGAGAAGACCTCAACCTATAGGGTATTATTAGGGAACTATATAAAAAGGGCAATAGCAGCTTTATTAGTAGTAATGCGAGTAATAGGTCCCTTAGGGCAGCATTTAGTAGTGGGGTTACTAGGGATAGTAGGAGTATTATTATTATTATTATTATTATTATTAACTTCCTCCTTATTATCCTCCTCATCCTCCTCAATAGGGTTATTAAGGAGATTATTATTCTTAGCTGGAGGGTTAGAGCTATGGGAATAAGTGGGGCGCTAGGAGGGGGTAACGCTGGGGCGGATAGCTAGTCCGGAGTCCTCATTAGTGGGGCTATTAATGTTTATACTATTATTATTAGGGTGGGGGGAGATAGAGTTAAAGCGTTTGGATCTATTAGAGCTAGTGGGATTAGTAGTAGTAGGGAAAGTGCTAGCAGCATCCTGGGAAAGGGTAGTAGCGCTAGTAGTAATATTAGAGAGGCAATTAGCAGATATTATTATATTAAGAAGAATAGTAGTAAATTAGTAAAGAGTAATAAGAGCTTATAAAGAGTAAAAAAAGAAGAGTAAATAAAGTAGTCAAGTAGTAAAATAGTAAAGTAGTAAAGATTTTAATATATATAGTATAGAAGAAAAGGTTAGGCTTTTGTGCGTAAAATTCAGGCGGAAGGCGCTAGGCTTAAGTTAAAAAGCCTGTGTAGAAATGAAGTAAATAGTTAATATAGAGATACGTATTAGCCTTATAAGTTATAAGTCTAATGTTGTAGAGAATAATAGCTTTATTAAATAAGATACCTTAATAGCCCACTAGGGCTTAGCATAATATAATACTACTTCTATAAAAGAAGGCTATCTTTAAGCAAAGCTAAGCAAAAGCATTATATATAGTCCTAAAGAAAGCAGTAGTAATATTTAAAGGGATCCCGTTATGGGATAGGAGCGGCGTAGTTAGCCCCACTCTTTGTTAGTGTGGAGCGGTAACGCTATTTTAAATGCTTTAACTGTATTACTAGCGTGAATAAGCAGGCTTTTATGCAGCTCCTATATATTTTCAGCTGTAGAGTAGCTCTTCCACTTAATAAGATACTAGATAGTAGGATTATGCCCTTACTAGTTAATCTATTAATTA
Organism: Colletotrichum euphorbiae; assembly: GCA_037178605.1. NCBI lineage: Eukaryota > Fungi > Ascomycota > Sordariomycetes > Glomerellales > Glomerellaceae > Colletotrichum > Colletotrichum euphorbiae. The sequence goes on along the minus strand of JAXCEF010000932.1, from coordinate 6,038 downwards.
ATAAGGCGCTCTACCTTATACTTATTATAACTATCTATAATAATTAGTTATAGTGGGGCTAGTATCTAATGAAATAGGTCTGATCTCTTAGCTAGTTAGTAGAGTTAAGTGATATTAAGAACTAAGTAGATCTTCTAAGCAGCTGGGAGGTTAAGCTAGTAAGCTGTGGGGTTAACCTTAGTAGTAATTTAAAGTAAGCTAGCTCAGGTTACTAACTATTTATACTTTAGGCAACTAGGTAGATAGTAACCCTTACTAAGGTAAACCTAAACCTAGTTCCTAATATTAAATTTAATATCTATTTAATAATAGTTATAGTATTACTAGTGGATTTTATTAGCTGTATTAATAAGGCTAGTGGCTTCCTCCTAATAGGTATGCTAGAGGACTTGAATAGCCTCTATTAGCGCAGATTTATTAGTAATAGTATTAAAAATAGCCTGGGGGCAGAAGCCTAGTATAACCTCATTTGGGGACTAGCTAATAGTAGTTAACAACGCGTTATTAAGGTTATAATAAAAGGCGGGAAGAATATCTACCTAGAGAGTATCCAGGTCTACCCACATATAATATTATAGGGCGATCTTAATAGTTTAGTTAGTTTGCTTACTCTAGCTATTAGTCTGAGGATAATATATAGTAGAGAGGAGGAGCTTAACTCTTAGTATAGAAAAGATAGTTTTCTAAATCTTTAAGATAAATTTAGGGTCTTAGTTACTAATAATACGCACTAGGATACCCTAGTTATATATTAGCTAAAACTAGATAAATATAAGTCCCTAATCCTAAGTAGTATATTACGTATTACTAGGGATTAAAAGCTCTTTCTTAGAGAACTTACATATCTATATTAAGAGGTAGTTAAGCATATTATAGCCTAGTAAGGCCTAAAACGTGCTTATAGAAGGAATAGGAGGTAAGTCTATAATAAAGTTAATTATTATAATATAGTAGGGGTAGGGCACTATGGGGATAGGTTAAAAGGTGCCTAGAGGTAGGCTATAATTAATGCTATTCTCTTAATATCCTAGGTAATAGTAGATATATAAGTAGTAGGCTTTTACCTTATTATAGAACTAAGTCCTAGCTAACTTGTGAATTATATAATTAATACTAAAGTAGTACTTATTATTATACGCTAGCTAAAGAACGTTAGGAATAATAGCTTAGGGAATATAGAGCCTCTCTATATTATTAGCATCAATATGAAAAAGGAGGCTATCACGCTATATCTATAGCTAAACCTAGAAACGTTTGGGGTAATAACTATTAGCTATAGCGCGGCGCTCTTCCTTAAGGGCATTATAAGGCATAATAGTATGCTATTACTTAGCGTTATTATTAGTAATGCCGTATAGAATAGCGCTATATCTTTAGTTGTTAGTATAGGCCTTTATAATCTAAGCGGAGAACTCCGCATTAAGGTGGATAATAGTCTTAGCAGAAGCTCCTAGTATAGAGGCCTTAGTAAGCCTAATAAAGTTAGAGGGACTATAGTTAGTTACCTTTTTAGTAATACTATTATTAATATTAGCGAGTTTATTAGCCTTAGGAAATAGTGAGGCTTAACTAGAATATTAAAGTAATAGGAGCTAGGAGAGAGTATCTAGCACTATATTAAGTTTACTTGGAATATAGGTAATGCGTAATTAGAACTGCGAGAGGTAATTAGCTATATTAGTAAGCTTCAGATTTACCTTCGTAAGGTTAAGTATATATAGCGAGGTATAGGTGAGGATGCTATAAGTAGTAGCGTAGTTAGTAAGGATATTAATAGGCTAGTAGTTAGATTAAACTAGCTTATAGAGCTTCTAAATAGCTTATACTATACTAGTAACCTCTACTTCTATAGCCTAAAATCGCTATTTAGTAGGTATAGTTACCCTAGAGAGGAATAGAATAGGCTGAATGTTAGAGGTCTTAAGTATAGTGAGGTTAATCTTAGTATTAGGGAGTTTATTCTCTAACTAGAAAACTATAACTCTAAATCCTCCTTTATATATATCTAGCTTAATAAAGCGTTCCTTAGTAGGATTATAATAATACTAAGCTACTTAACTATAGAGGTTCTCTTATAGAGTAGTCTAAAACTTAATCTCCTCTTCTATAAGTTCAAAGGTAACCTTAGTGAGGTAATAAGTATATATCTATTTAGCTACTCCTTATAGTAGCTTATCCTCGCTATAGAGGAGGGCGGAAAAAACCATTTTATAGTAGGTAAGGGGTGCTATAATAACGTCAAACTATAGTAGATTATAGTATAGCTATCCTGCTATCCTGAGATATCTCTTGAGGTTATAGAGGTTATTAGGCAATATAAGCTACTAAAAAGCCTTAATATAGTTATTAGTATATAAGACTCTAGTAGTATTAACTATATAACTAAGGAGCCTTATAGAGATAAAGCTAGTAAATAATTTCTCTATAGAGATATAGAGGTAGCTATCCTTAAGAAGCTTAAGTATAATCTCAATATACTAGAGGTAGTTCTTAGTAGTATCACTAAAAATCATAATATTATTAATATAAGCTTAAATAATATCTTAGTAGTTATAGAATAAGTTATCTATAAAGTATTAAGTATACGTAGGGGAGTTCTTAAACCCTATTAAAATGATATTAAATACCTCAATACCGCGCGAGGAAATTATAGCTATCTAGTTGTAGTATTTAAAATATACTAGAAGCTAGTAAACAAATCTAGTAGTATTAAGCATTATAACCTAGCTCTTACCTTATAAATAGTTAAGGATATTATTCTAGTCTAGGAGAGAGTATATATTAAGAAGTATAACCTTATTTAATAGGCAAAGGTTAACTACTAGGCAGCCTTTTTATACTCTATTTACCACACGCTACATAATAAATAAGGGGCATATAATAAGAACTAATCTAATAATAAAAGATATCTTATCTTTAGAGTATAGGCTATTAAGCTTACTATAAGTAAGCTTAGTATTTTCTATCCCCAGGGGGAAGGGGCGGGAGGCCTTAATTTAGCTTTACTAACTATTAATAAAATCAATATATATACCTTCTTTATTAAGTATTAAGATAATACTATAATTATAAAAGATATTATATTAGTTAAAAACTACCTTTAGGCAGGCTATAAAAATAGAGTTACTAGTATAGATCTCAATACTAGTAGCTAACTTAATTATTAGTATGCTATTAAGCTAGGAGATATTATAAGACGGGACTTCCGCAGGGCTGGGATTCATAATAGGGATATCACTAGACACTATAGTATAGAAGGCTTCCTCCATTATAATAGACGGGGCATTAAGATGGTCCGGGAAAAGGGTATTAATATCTACTTAGTTAATGAGGTTTGTAGTATTAGTACTATTAAAGCAGGTTAAAGTGCTAACTCTCATCCCTTTAGGGATACTAAGTGGCTTAGTTAAAGGGTTTTATAAAAGGACTAGCTTTAGGGTATCTAGGGTAATAACGCTATTAACTACAGAAGTGATCTAGGAATAGAAATACTATAGCTAGTCTTAGTTACTAGTAGTTAGGGAAGCTAGGAGGTTAGTATAGCATACTATAGCAAAGATAGAATCACGGGGAGGAATTATAGTAGCTTATATAAGGTTAACTATTTAGATAATAGAGCGGACGCTCTTATAGGTTATATTAATAGCTATATTATATATAGAGTGGAACTTTATAATCCCTTTATTAAAGTTAGTAAGTAACCTGTAGTCTTTATAAAAGGGTATATCTAAGAGCAGGTTCGCGCTAAGTAAGTTAATAACTCCTATAGTAATAATAATATAAGCCTAGATAGGTATGCTACTAAGTATACCTAGGAGGTAGAAATCAAAAGTAGCTTCTTCTATAACCTTAAAGGATAAGTTCATAGCTACTATATGGCGGGGGTCCACTAGGCGTAAGTAAGCCTTACTAATAAAGTAATCTATCTACTATGAGTTAATAAGAGTAATAGAAGCGCTAGTATTAATATAAACTTCCTCTATAGGCTTATTAACCTAGGTAGATATATAGAGGTGGAGATAGATCCGCTTATAGAAGCAAGTGCTCTTCTGCAGTTTAGGGGAGGCATTAATAACTTAACTAGCCTCTAAAGTAAAATTAGTAGTATAGTTAGTAGTAGGTGCAGTAGTATTAGTAGTGAGGCCTATAAAAAGGGGGCGCTTAGTATCTAAAGCTAATATATTACTAGAGTTATAAATAAGATTATCCTATATAGGCTAGTAGTTAGTCTCCTCCTTTAGGGAGGGAAGTATTACTAGATTAGAGCTATAATTACCTATCTATCCTACTTATAGATAATATAAGTTAGATAGGTCAGGTTATTTATAAATATCAATAAGCTTATATCTATTATTAATGAGGTAGTTAATAATAGTCTCAGGGTTAATATCTTTAAAAGCCTAGTAGGCTTAAATACTGTAATAGTATTAAGCTATCTATTATAAGCAGTTAAACTATTAAGAATGTTCCCAAGGCCTTCAAGCATTATAGTAGCTATCCTAGGGGGCTCAGTTGCCTGCTAGCTCATTAGCCTAACGCGGGGTATTTCAATTATTAGAGCAGTTCAGCTAGAATCCTCCATAATATCCAGACTAGGGATGCCAACAGTCCTATCGCGGGGAATCCCAAAAGGAGTATAAACAACCCCAATAAGCAGAGTTATCTAGTATAACTAAGTAAAGAGCGTAGTAGGCTCCTAGGCTAAATAAGAAAGGAGCATAAGCATGCTAAATAGTGTAGCATTTCTTATCTATAAGTAAGAGATATATATTTATTATATTTATTACCCTAGGCTTATAGAGAAATTATTAGAGTACTAGATTAAGAGATTAATAAAAGACTATAAGTAGCTACTGGGGGGTAATAGATCCCTATACCTTAGTATACTTAAAGACTTTATGCGCATATTAGTGGATATTATCTTTGCTATTAATCTAGTTGAGAGTAAATTAATTCTCCTAGAGCTAAGTCTAGGCTTCTGCTATAGTAGGAGCGAACTTCTATTAGATAGCGTCACGCAATATAAGTAACCTATTTAACTAGTAATACTACTACTCCACATCTATAAGGATATAGACCTACTAGTAGAGGGCAGAACCTTAGAGGAGAGTCTCCTACTAGGTAGTAATAGCTATACAGTAGTAGGGGTACTTAGCTAGAGCTAAGAAATAGAAGAGCTAGATATCTACTTTATAGTAATATATAACTCCGCAGTCATAGAAAACTAGCTCCTTATTATACCTTAAAGGGGGGGTATTAGGCTAGAACACTCTATAGTCCTATAATATCTAGGGTGGGAAAAGCACTAGGGCTAGCTACGCCTAAGTAGTAAAACCCTATATAATTACTAGGGCAAAAATATCTAAGAAGAGATTATATAGGTTCTAAAAGGTATTATTCCCTCTATAAGTATATTAAGGTATTAGGCTATAGTAAGGTTACTAAGAAACTCCAGGTGCCAGTAAGCTATAATTAGGGGGACCCTACTATAAGTAACTTAGTAAGATAATACTTTATCTTATTACTCTTAGGCTTACGGGGGCTATTAGAATAATAGTATTCCTAGTGAGGCTAAAGTAAGTAATATCCAGAGGGGCCAGTATAATAGCAATTTTCCCAGTAAGACTAATATGAGTAATATCTAGAGGGGCTAGTATAACAGCAATTTTCCTAGTGGGACTAATATAAGTACTATCTAGTAGGGAATATAAGGAGCTAGCGGGATATATTAATAGGTTAGTAACCTAACTTATAGTTAGGGGTTTAGATAATGCCCTAAGAGGTACTTAAGTCTCTACCTTTATTAGCGCTCTAGGTTCTTGAGGAGGCTGCTTTAGTAGAGGGGGAGTAGTTAGTAGTAGAGCAGCTATAAAGATAAGCTATTCGGTATTATAAACTTAGATCTCTTTAGGGCTAAGGTTACTAAAAGAGCTATAGAGAGTACTAGATTTATAATAATAAAGAAGGACCCTTATTATACTACTAATAGTCTCCCTTAGTAAGTAGGTATTAATATTCTAACTATTAATATTAAGTAG
>JAXCEF010000931.1:0-10009 GCA_037178605.1 Colletotrichum euphorbiae | reverse complement strand
GTAGTACCTAAAAAACCCTTATTAGTTAGGATATAATACTACTAATATCCCCCCAGCACCTATATATACCCTAGTAGTAAGATACTAAACCTACTTAAAGGCAGAGAGAAAAGCCAACAAGCAACTTAACGAAATATTACATACACCCTCAGGCGTGGACATCGAAATTAATAACAAAGTCCGCATTACTAGGCTATAATAAGGACTTTAAGTATATAAGCTATAAGCAAGAATGCAACCTAAAGAAGTTATGTAGTAATAATAGATTGGGTTACTATAAGCCTATATTAAGAGATAACAGGATGCTAGGAATAACCCTGAGTAAATCTAGCAGATTAATAATGAAACAAAAGACTAAGCAGCAAGAGAACCTATATAGAACTATGAGATATAGCCCTCTTGAGAATAATGAGATAAGCTCTATTATGCTAGAAGAGCCGAACGGAATAAACTATCCGCCACAATAACCAATAAATAGCAGCCAAACCTAGAAGTAGAAAAATAGATTAAATAAACCTCATTTGAAATCAATAACACCTCATCTAAAGGATCTAGATCAGAGCTAGCCAACTACTTAAAGTACCTCTATAAGAAGGAGATCAACCCTCACCAGGACGACTAGGAAATTGCCTTTTACAGCATATCCAGACATAAAAGAAGAAACCTCTCATTCACAACATAGGTTAAAGGAGATCATGCCTATCTCAACCCCATGCATAACTAATACTATTATGTATTCTGGGCTTAGTGCCTCACAAACCACTATAATAAACACTAAGCTAATAAGTATAAGTATAACTTCTATCCTCAAAGATATAACACTAGACCTATTACGCAATACTACCTAGAGAATCAACTCCCCATGTGGGACTTAGCCTAAATAATCAATAATAATATAGCATTATTTAAACCACATCATCACTACCCCATAAGATATCTCAACAACCCCTACATAGAATAGGACTAATGCATAAATAACAAATGCTAAATCCACTCAGAAGAAAAAGCCAAGGCATAGCGGAGACAACTCCAGCGCCAACAGTTAAAAAACTAAACTCACCTACTAACAAGGAATAACAACAAGCAAAAACGACAAGGTTCCTATGCAGCACAATAGCGCAAAAACCTCAACAATACGAGCATATACAAGTCTAAATATAACTTAACGGAAAATGGACTACTGTAATAATTAATAGTAGAGCCTAAGGAAACTTTATTTCACCTAGAATAGTAAATAAATAATAAATAACCTAAAATAAGAAAGCAGTTAAAGACTGCTATAACCTCAATACTATTAAAGGAGAATAAGTCTAGTATAGCGGAGGACGCATTAATATAGAGACCGCGCAACTCCCTTTGCAGATCTATAGCTGGAATAAGCGACTAAACTTCAATATTATAGAGATAGGAGATAAATATGATATTATCTTTAGAAGACTATAGTTATATAATAGTAACCTACAGATAGACTAGAGAATAGGCTAACTCTATTGGGATTAGGATTTAGTTACTAAGTAGCAGCTAAAAAAGGGCGCCTCAAATAAACCTCATAAGACGCCTAAAGCAAGAAGATTCCTCGCCTACCTATAAATTAAGGATATAAACGCCAGGATATTATTAGTAATAGATATTAATAAGGAAGATTAATTACTATCTATCCCAGCAGAATATTAGCAGTATAATAAGCTATTTGCCGAAGAACTCAACACCGGGTTACTAGAGCATAGCAGCTATAATTATGAAATCAAGCTGAAGCCCGGAAAAGAACCAATATTTAAGAAAATCTACGGACTTAATTAAGAAGAAATAGAAGCACTTAATATATACCTAGAAGAGAATCTTAAGAAAGGATTTATCTAACCCTTAATATCCCCAGTAGGGTATCTAGTACTCTTTATACCTAAGAAGAATAGGAAGAAATAACTATATATTAACTATTAAAAACTTAATAATATTACTATTAAGAACTGTTACCTACTACTGCTTATCTCTAAGCTATGCGACCTCCTATATAGTGCAAACTAGTTTATAGCCCTTAACCTTAAGGGAGCTTATAACCTTATTCGCATTAAGGAAGGCGAAGAATAGAAAATAGCTTTTAGAATATAATGCAGATACTTTGAGACGCTTGTGATGCCTTTTGGACTTATAAACGCCCCCGCAATATTCTAGATTATAATTAATAAAATACTCTAATAATGCCTCAATAAGTTTATTATAGTATACCTCAATAATATTCTTATTTTCTCTAGAATATTAGAAGAATATAAGAAGTATATATATGAAGTACTTTAAAGACTATAAGAAGCAAAACTCTTAGTTAAGCTAGCTAAAAGCAGATTCCACTAATAAGAAGTTGAATTCCTCGGATTTACTATTACCCCAGGAATTATTTAGATATCTAAAGACAAGATCTAGGCAGTTTGTGACTGGCTTATACCCACTTATGTTAAGGATATATAATTATTCCTTGGATTTATTAATTTCTATTGAAGATTTATTAGAAACTATGCTGAAACGAGCTAATGACTCTAAGACTTAACCTAGAAAGATAATATATTTTAATAGACTAAAGAATATTAAAACGACTTTAAAAGAATCAAGCGACATATAGAAGAAGATATTATTCTATCTATACCCGACCCTAATAAACTATTCGAATTAGAAACCAACGCTTTAGACTTCGCTATGGGCGTATAACTTGGATAATGAGATAATGAGAATTAACTACGACTAGTTGCCTTTATGTTAAAAAAGTTTAGCGGACCTGAACTCAACTACTAGATATATAATAAGGAACTTATAGCAATTATTGAAGTATTTAAAGAATGGAGACCATAACTATCTAGAATAAAACACCTAGTTAAGGTATATATAGACCATAAGAATCTTTCTTATTTTACGACCTCAAAAGCACTTAATAAATAATAAATTAGATGGTTAGAGTTCTTATTTGAATTTAACTTTGAGATTAACTATAAGAAAGGGAATAAGAACGGCAGAGCTGACGCTCTTAGCTGTTGACTGGACCACGACGTCCTAGTACTAGAAGAAACTTAAGTTATCTTGAAACAAGATAAGAATAGAAACCTTATGCCTGCAAAAAGACTCTTAATGATGGCTAGGAAGGTTAATACTAGCTCGACTGGATAAATGACCCCTGAAACCATTAGGGAGATATACTTAGTACCAGCATATAGATACTAAGGCGTTACTAAAAGATAGAAACGCATCTAATAATACTATAATAAGATGGCTATATAATAGGAAGTAGTAAATGCTATTAAAAACTGTGAAATTTGCGCAAAAAGCAAACCTAGTAGATACCAACCCTATAGGAAAATTTAACCACTACTAGTACCTAAAGCAGCATAGTAATCTATATCTCTAGACTTTATTATTAAATTACTAAAGTTAAAAGAACTAATAACTAATACTAAATATAATAGTATTTTGGTTATTATAGACTAACTTATGAAATACGCCTATTTTATCCTATATATGGAATTAAGTACTGCAGAAGACCTTGGTTATATATTTCTAAAAACTATTATTAGCTAACACGGTATGCTAATAGAAATTGTATTAGATAGAGATAAACTGTTTACTTTAAAGTTCTGGAGATCTCTGATCTCGCAGCTTGGATCTAATTATAAACTCTCAACTGCCTTCTATCTATAAACTAATAGATAGACCAAATAGATTAACTAAATCCTTGAGATCTACCTATGCTATTATATTAATTATAAATAAGATAATTAGGTATTACTACTACTAATGGCCTAATTTGCTTATAATAGTGTAGTAGGAGAAAGTATGAAAGAATTACTATTCTATCTTAACTATAGATTTAACCCCACCGCATATAGAGAACTGCAATAGGGCCTAGTAGCACTTAAAGCTGTGGCGGATATTAGGAGAATTCGGGAAATCCAATAAAACCTTCCCAAGGACCTCAAATTTATATGCGAATGAATGCGCAAGTATGCTAACAAGAAAAGAGTTGAGGGACTAACTCTAAAGGAGGGAGATAGTATCTACCTCACCTGATGAAATATTAAAACCAAACGACTAAGCGATAAATTGGACTATAAAAAACTTAGACTATTTCAAATTAATAAAAAACCATTAGACATTAGCTATAAACTCTTACTACTAGATACTATGAGGTGCTATCTAATCTTTTATATTTTACTTCTTAAACTAGCACTATAAGGATTATAAATAAATAACCTCATTATTATGGAATTAAATAAACTAGAATATAAAATCAAATAAATTATTAACTATATTAAAGATAAAAATAAAACCTAATACCTTATTAAATGGAAAGGTTATGGATATGAGGATAATATATAGGAACTGACTATAAACCTCAAACACGCGTAAGATCAACTCCGCATATACTAGGAATAATAAAAAATAAATAAACTATAAACGGCATCCACACCTAAGGGAATATATAGAAATAAGACCTAATTTATCTAACCCTAACTAATAATTAGACTACTATAATAAGACTAACTATAAGATTCTAACCTATTTATATAACTAGGGATACTAGTGAATTAGGACGCCTCACCTAATAAAAAGTTTGGGGTGCTAGGATTCTAATCCCCTAGGACTATATTTAAATCTACTATACTAAAACCCCCTATCGATTGCGCTTTATGAACTAAAGGAAGCTCGATAGAAGAACCCCCTAACCCTTTGTTCTCTGTAGCTACTATAGAAGTCTCTTTATGACCCTTCTTAAAAACTATCCTCTTAGCCTTATAAATGCGATCTAGCTTTATAAGCGTCTTATTTACTTCAGCCTGCGCCTTCTGTAGCGCTTCCATTCTTTTGAAATAATTCCTCTGTCTCCTCCTCCTCGTTATTTAGATGCTGAGATTCAACTATTAGGCGTTCCACTATGAAAACGAATTAGTAATAGAATAATAAATAAAAGATACCACAAATATTAATAGATCGCATTATTAGAAGCATTATATAAATAATGAGTGCTGCTAATAGCGACGCACTCGCTATAAACTAAGGACCCGGGCAATATCTTGTAATGTAGGCCCTTAGAATGATAATGACGGCAAGGTATGACTTTAAAACCGTTCTTTGTGATATTTAAAAGAATGATGATAATGACGAAGCGTGGAGATTGTAGGATTTTCGGTAACGCGACCTGATATAGTGTTAGCCTCACGAGTAAATTAGGACGCATGATTAATAGATCCCCAACCTGGGACTAATGACCTACTTATGTTAGGTCTTGAGGATAAGACCTTTGGGAGGGAGACCTGATGTTATAACCTATTATATAAGAATAATAACTAATTAACCTACTTAGGAGTTAGACGACTAGGATAGGATATTTATACTATAGGATCATGGGAATACTAGGGATGCCTATAGTATAGAAGAACTATGGTATAAGTTATGTGATAGTAAGATAAGACTGAGCGCGTAGTGTAGATCACTGAGCACTTAGTAAGAGTAGCTGAGCGCTTACCTGTAGTTACTGAGCGATTACTAGTATGTGATTAGTGATTAGTGATGAGGGTAAAAGGACTATTTAGGACTTATATATAAGTATGGACTTGGGACTCCTAAGAATAGACTTCTATAGCTCTTTAGCAATTAACTTCGTGATTACTCCAATAGGTACTCTTAGCTTTATCTTATACTGCGACCCCCTTGTGAGGACTATGACTGATTACTGTACTCCTGGAACCCTAAGATTTATTTAGCCACACAGCATAGTAAGACCACACTGTCAACCTAGCGTCATCCCTCAGCTTCTGTTAGCAGAACCCTACTGTCGGATAGCTGACTGTAACAATTAAAAGGATGTAATTGAGGTAGTAATGAAAATAATAAATTGAAGTGTTTAACCTCACCTAAGAGATTATTCTCTCCTCTATTATTAGCTTCCTAATCCTACTAAATTACTTTAAAGCTATCAAAATCTTAATAATAATATATTTTCCTCAATACTTAAAATGAAGTTCTCTTAAGTCTTCTAGGTTACTTTTATGGCTGCTAATGTTGCCGCTGCTCCTGCTAGTGAGTCTCCTATCACAAGCCCCATTATTATCCGCGATTAGGAGCATGAACTGAACTATCACCTCGATAGCTACCTCAGGCCTCGCTAAGTGTAGCTCCGACTTAGATGAGGCTATTGTTATTAAGATCTTAACTACTTATCGCGATGTGAAGCCTAGCGCCGGCGGCGAGTACTCGCACCTTTACCCTTCCTCGAACACGATCACGTTCGGCACCGGCCAGCGCTACGACAGTAAGGAGGTAGAGAAGCTTATTAGACTCGTCTTAGATGAGGCTTACTCTTAGTATGCTTAGACGTAGGGGCTCAAACCTTTTGCCGCTATAGTAGAGCTTAGCTATGTAGGCGTATAGTTAGAAGATAGCTTATAACCAAAGACTGATATGTCATATTTTCTCTTGGTCCCGATAGCTTGCGCAATATAACTGTTATCTATCTAATTTCTATTGGCTGAAAGCTTAATGCATATATGTTTTCGTTTGATGGGCGTCGTGTGGAGTTTCGCATATATCCTTTGATGTCCAAGAACGGAGCAGACCACCCTAGCTAGTTATTAGATACGGCCATGGAAACAGCACTTCTAAAAGGGGAATCCACAAATGTAAAGGTATAAGCATCATCTCAATGCCCTGCTATGACAATCAAGTGACGGAATATATGATTCTTTTAAATAACGTAGTTCAGTCCTGCTCGGGGGTGTAAGGGTTTGGCACAGTTGGCAGTATCCCAAGAACAGGATGAATTCGATGAAGAGCTAGGAACCTATCTATAAATCTATGGGAATGGCAGATATACCCAAAAGCGGTGAGCTGTTAGGACGTGCTGATAGTGGGTTGTATGCAGAAGGCCAGCTTCTGGCCGTTCACAGCATAGGGGTTTAGCCCCTGATATGGGGTTCGTTAAAAGCCTATAACGCAGGAAGCTGATAGGGCCACGAAAGTTCGTTAGATAGCGTCTCGTGTGTGTTATAATCTTAGTCGTGAAGACTGATAATGTTAGTCCCCACGGTACTGATAGAACTAACACAAGGTACCGTTAGAAAGAGGAGTTGAGCTGTTGCTAATACCTTAACTCCACTTTTGCGGTGAGGGTGGATTGCGCCTACCTGGAGATCGGGTTGGTCGGAAGATCCCCGTATGTCTTATATCTGCATTCCACTCGCACTCCTCGGGATGTTTGCCGAGCGAGGATGGCCGAGCAACACTACCTTCCTAAGGCAGTAAGTAGAGTTGTCCACCTTCCCCCTGTTGCCCTGTCCATAAGTACTGCGTAGACGCGATAGGGACGGACCACTGCATTGGGATGGTCCCCGATTAGATAAGCACCATGATGGTCCCCTGTACTAGCCTGAGATATGCAGTATTCGGATGTGGATAAACCGGATTAGCCCTACTAGAAATGAAATGAGACGTCTCATCCCTGGTGAAACCTACAACGACCTTATCTGATATGTGCAGGTGAATCACAATCAGGGGATCAGAAGGCCCCTAGTCCCTGCAAGCCACGTTTCCGTTGGTGACTGTCCATGAATAGGCAATCGAACTCCAGACATGAGATTTGCTTTCGTTACTAAGATCACGTTTTCGCGCGAACCAGTGATAATAGATAAGCGGCAACATCTTGAGGCCCCTCAACATCCAAATCTGGGAATAACGTATGTTTTTCCGTTCCTGCAATGCCTAGCGCCCCATGTCCTCTAAGCCAGGGCTTGATGCGTGTAGATTGGTCTTCCGCCAACGTCCAACGAGTGAACATTACTGGTTGAGCTATACGGCCTGCCAATCTCGTCTCTAGGGGCTTGCAGGTCATGATTACCTAGCAAGACCTCATCGGAAAGGAGTTAATTACAGCATCAGCTCAAACAGCTCGTAATCCGCTTTTCCATGTCTTCAGGGAACCAATAGGCCAGAAATAGGCAGGTACCTCTATTGGTCATCATTGGGCCTATCCATCCCTTGAGGACATAGGTTAAGCGGATTACAGGCCGTTTGAGTTTCCACGGGAAGTCCCGCCCCAATCCCTAACTGCTCACCAACCTCAATGCTTAACATATCATATAGGTATATGCAAGTAATATCTGCTTACTTAGCAGTTAGTATCTCTAGTTCCTTCGCACATCTCGTCATCATAGCAACCAGGGGAGAAGAAGATAAGGGCGTCTATGCGAAATGCGACAGAAGCACCGTTTATGCGACTATTTAGAGCAGAAGCCTCAATAGATATTTATAGAGAGTTAATTACTTCTTCAATAGCACCTCCCAAAAACAGTAAACACAGATGCAATAAGACAAACATTAAGTGGAGCTAGACTGCGCATTAACGCGCTACAGTGCTCTAGACCAAAGATAAGCGGTTTTCATACATATACAAAGATATCGTCTTCGCGATGCCTGATCCCAATATATATAGTAGACGGACTTCCCCCCCGTTAGCCTCGTATCTAGAAATCTGCATATAACGTTCCACGCACTTAAACACGCTTAGAAATCTATATTTGGATCCATGATGCTTGCAGGCTGTGATCACATCTTCTAGATATCTATAGAATTAATTAGGTTCACTTCTAACCTTCTTCTTTAGAGGAAGCTGCCTTAGGGCTAAGGTCTATAAGAAGAATAGAAATCCTAAAATTCATCTAACAACTTAACCCCTATCTCTCATTATCGAGAAACCTCACTAAGCTTCACTTAAATAGTTAACTACTTTCAAACCTACCAAGTTATTTATCATATAGTTCTTCTCCTATGCTACTATCTTCCTAGCCGCTATAGTTAGCGTCGCTATCGCCGCCCCTATCAACACGCCCGTTAATATTAAGCGACGCTTTATACTTCCGCACGCTTATTCTCATATAAGAGTTAGGCAAGGTTAATGCCCGCTCCGCCTCTAAGATGCTTTCTACTAGAAACATTAAGCTTATCCGCAAGATTCTGTCCAGCAGCGAGACCTTCCAGAACGCTGTTACTAAGCGTGAGGTTGACGAGCGCAAGATCCCCATCTACATCATCTTCACCTACACTAAATAGAGGGTCATATTTCAGACTAGGTTCAGGAGATCGGGAGGCTTCTAATAGCTGCCGCAAGCGTTATATAGGGTGTGAATACCGGTCTATAGCTAAAATATTGAGAAATTATCGTTTATGTAATTACAAAGATATCTAAAATAAGGCCGTTGATGTGGAAGTCACTAAGTATATAAAAGGCTTAAGATAATAAAAAGATAGTTAAGATATCCCCAAAGCTAGTATTTATAGTAATAGTAATATAGTAGTATTTACTTAAGTGGCTTTAGAGGTATCGCCTACCTTATTTAGAGAGTAGTAAGGGTTAATAACGAAGAAGGCGAGACAGGAGATACTAGGAATATCGTCTTATAATTATATAAACTAGAAAGATTTGGCAGGGATCAATATTAGTCACTAGGTTAGCGTGACTTTCCAACCATACTTAAACAAGAATTAGACATTCTATATATATTTACCCTCTCCCTAGCTCTCTCTCACCCTCCACCTCGTTTTCACTGCGGTCACACCTGTTTTATTCTATATTGTTGACTTCTTCAATTAGATTTGATCCTAACTGTGATGGTATCTAGGTAATCTAAGAAAACATCATCACATAACATATCAACCACAGAAAATAGATAACGCTGAACCTGAAAGCCAAAAATTTCTCCTTCACGAAGGCAAGAGAGACCTCAAATGCCCACAGTGTTACAGTCAGCTATCTAACAGTAGGGTTCTGCTAATAGAAGCTGAGGGATAACGCTAGGTTAGTAGTATAGTCTTGCTATGCTGTGTTGCTAAATGAATCTTAGAGTTCCAGGAGTATAGTAATTAGTTATAGTCCTCATAAGGGGATTATAGTATAAGATAAAGCTGAGAGTACCTATTAGAGTAATCACAAAGTTAATTACTAAAGAGCTATAGAAGTCTGTTCTTAGGAGTCCTA
>JAXCEF010000930.1:0-10073 GCA_037178605.1 Colletotrichum euphorbiae | reverse complement strand
ACTAGATATATAATAAGGAACTTATAGCAATTATTAAAGCCTTTAAAGAATAGAGACCATAACTATTAGGAATAAAACACCTAGTTAAGGTATATATAAACTATAAGAACCTTTCTCACTTTATAACCTCAAAAGCACTCAATAAATAATAAATTAGATAGTTAGAATTCCTATTTGAATTTAACTTTAAGATTAACTATAAGAAAGGAAATAAAAATGGCAGAGCTAACGCTCTCAGCTACTAATTGGACCACAACATCCCAGTACCAGAGGAAACTCAAGTTATCTTAAAACAAAATAAGAACAGAAACCTTATGCTAATAATGAGACTCTTGATAATAGCTAGGAGGGTTAATACTAGCTCAACTAGATGAATAACCCCTGAAACTATTAGAGAAATACACTTAGCCCCAGCATATGGACACCAAGGCGTTACTAAGATATGGAAACGCATCCGGCAACACTATAATAAAACTGCTATACAATAGGAAGTAGCAAATACTATCAAAGACTGCGAAATTTGCACTAAAAGCAAACCTAGCCAATATTAACCCTATGGGAAAATTCAACTATTACTAGTACTAGAAGTAGTATAGCAATCTATATCTCTAGACTTTATCATTAAATTACTAAAGTTAAAAGAACTAATAACTAATACTAAGTATAACAGCATTTTGGTTATTATAGACCAACTTATAAAATACGCCTACTTTATTCTATATATAGAATTAAGCACCGCAGAAGACCTTGGTTATATATTTCTGAAAACTATCATTAGCTAATACAGCATACTAATAGAAATCGTGTTAGATAGAGATAAACTATTTACTTTAAAGTTCTGGAGATCCCTGATCTCGCAGCTTAGATCTGATCACAAACTCTCAACCGCTTTTCACCTGCAAACCAACGGACAAACCAAATAAATTAACTAAATCCTTAAAATCTACCTACACTATTATATTAATTATAAATAAGATAATTAGGTATTGCTACTACTAATGGCCTAATTCGCCTATAATAGCGCAGTAGGAGAAAGTATAAAAGAATTACTATTCTATCTCAACTACAGATTCAACCCCACTGCATACAGAGAACCACGACAGGGCCTAGCAGCACTCAAAGCTGTGGCAGATATCAAGAAAATTCGAGAAATTCAATAAGAACTCCCTAAGGACCTCAAATTCATGCGCGAACGCATGCGCAAATACGCCAACAAGAAAAGAGTTGAGGGACCAACTCTGAAGGAGGGAGATAGCATCTACCTCACCCAATAAAACATTAAAACTAAACAACTAAGCGACAAATTGGACTATAAAAAACTTAGATTATTTTGAATTAATAAAAAACTATTAGATATTAGCTATAAACTCTTACTACTAGATACCATAAAGTGCTATCTAATCTTTCACATTTTATTTCTCAAACTAGCACTATAAGGATTATAAATAAATAACCTTATTATTATGGAATTAAATAAACTAGAATATGAGATTAAATGAATTATTAACTATATTAAAGATAAGAATAAAACCTAATACCTCATCAAATAGAAGGGGTATAGGTATAAGGATAACACGTGGGAACTAGCCACAAATCTCAAACACGCATAAGATCAACTCCGCATATACTAGGAATAGCAAATAACAAATAAACCACAAATAGCACCCACACCTAAGAGGATATACAAAAACAAGACCTAGTTCATTTAACCCCATCCTATAGTTAGACTAATATAATAAGACTAACTATAAGATACTAACCTATTTATATAATTAGGGATACCAGCAAACTAGGACGCCTCACCTGATAGAAAGTTCGGAGTACTAGGATTCTAATCCCCTAAGACTATATCTAAATCCACCACACCAAAACCACCTATAGACTAAGCCTCTAATATAGGAGAAGCTACTAGTTCCTCCTTAGTAACTTTATAACCTTTATAAAATACTATCCTTTTCTATTTTCTCAAATAATCCAGCCGCGCTATAGACTCATCTAACTCAGCCTGCGCAGCACGTAAGGCAGCAGCCTTTTTACGCAATACCTCCTCCTCCACTACTTTAGCATCCTCTAAACAAGCCGCCTCATCCAGCAATCAATCAACTAAAGAACAAATCAGCAAAATAATAAATAACAGTATAGTAATAACACATATAAGCGCAAACCGCATCAGCTACCGCATCGCATAAACGCCCCAAGCAAGTATACTCGCTACAAACTTCACCTCCGGGGAGAAGCTTATAACGCTTCCCCAATAAACAACAATATAAACAAGGCATATCAGCAACAATACCAAACTCAGCAATACGAAGCGCACAATTACAATAACAAATAGTAGAGGCGGAATATAAATTCGATTTTTGAACGCAACCTAACATAATATCAGCACCATAAAAAAACCAGAGAGTATAATTAATAGATCCCCAACCTGGGACTAATAACCTACTTATATTAGGTCTTAAGGATAAGACCTTTAGAAGGGAGACCTAATATTATGACCCATTATATAAGGATAATAACTAACCAAACCACCTAGGCAGCAGACAACTAGGACAGGATATTTATACTACAGGATCACGGGAACACTAGGGATACCCACAGCATAGAAGAACTATAGTATAAGTCACATAATAATAAGATAAAGAGTAATCAGTAGAGCGCAGAAGGAAGCGCTCAGTAATTAGTTAGTCTTACCAACTAATCATAATCACTAATACATAGAGGTAATCACCCAACAGCAGGACCAGGGACTATTTGGGACTTATATATAGTATGGACTTAGGACTCCTAAGAACAAGCTTCTATAGCTCTTTAGCAATTAACTTCGTGATTACCCCAATAGATACTCTCAGCTTTATCTTATACTGCGACCCCCTTATGAGAACTACAACTAACCACCATACTCCTAGAACCCCAAGATTCATTCAGCAACACGGCATAGCAAGACCACACTATCAACCTAGCGTCATCCCTCAGCTTCTATTAGCAGAACCCTACTATCAGATAGCTGACCATAACATAGGATACTATAGGAATAGGGTTATCTTTATTTAGTATGGGGTTAGGTCTAGGTCTAGTATACTTAAAGTTAGCTATATTATTATAGTAGTTGTAGTAAACTTAATTATGAGGGAAGGGCGTAAGGTAAGGTAATATTAATAGTTTTATAGACCTAGGTATACTAATGTGTTGTGTTAAGTTGATTAGTTGCTATTACTTATTTATCCTCAAAAACTGCTTGATTATATCTCTCGTCTTAGCGTTCTAAATAGTGTTGAACTCCATTGATGGCCTTATTTCTTTAGTTTCTGTGGCGTTATTTGGTTATTAGGTCTGCGAATCTCCTATGCTAGGGCTAGGAGAGTTAATATCTATGTTATTAGTTGCAGGGGGATTTTAATCTTTAAAGTGATGATTATACTTCTTTTCCTACTTTAATTATGTTTCTAGGCCTTTTTCTTTAAGGATACTATCCTTAAGTTTATAAGCTATATCTTAGTTAAGCCTATCTGCTTTAATTAATATCTAGTAGTCAGGGGTTAGCTTTTTATTAATAAAAGTAGCTAATAATTAGTTAACTTATTTAATCTTTCTTGCTATTAGTAGTCCTTTAATTAGTATTAAAATCCTAGTCTATAAAAACGTCCTAACCTAGTTAATAAGATATAAACCTGATGTCTATAGTGGAGGGTCTGTATGTATAGTAGGCATGAGGCGTAGTTGTTATATAAAGACTTTAGAAATATTGGCTTCTTGGCCTTGCAAAAGGCTTATTATAATAAGGACTATTAACTATAACCTATTCTCTGCTCCTCCCCTTAACTACTAATTATTATAAAACTAGCTCCTTCTATCTCGTATAGTGGGGTGTCAAAAGTATCGGCCACCCCACCAGTTTCCCAGCCACCCGCACTCTAACCCATTCACTTCAAGAGCAAATTACAAAGCTACCACTATGCGGGTTATGATGAAAATATATTCGATTTATAGCTAAAAAGTAGCTCTTTAGTATCTTATATACCATCCCTTAGCTTTGCGAACTGCTTCAAGTCGCCGCAGCAGTAAATCGATTAGCCGCCAAATCCGGCCCTAAGGGATAGCCTTCTATGCCACCTCAATTTGCCGCTTGAATTTATTAATATTAAGCTGTTTTTTTTAAGTTGAATAGCCTCAGGGAACATCTTCCGAAGGTTTATCTTCATCATCGGCCAACAGTGCTCAATAGGGTTGAGATCAGGCGAATGTAGGGGCTAGTTGATCTAGCTTATGCCCTTCGTAAATATCCACTACTTCATCCGTTCTGCTATATAGATAGGGGCGTTATCTTGGATGAAATAGCGCGTATTATTATAGCTAGGGAGTAATCCTTCCTCTAAGCAGTTAATATACCTATTAGCTATATAGCTATTATGCAATAACTCTAAATCGCAGTCGAGAAAGACTAATTTACTGTAGCTATCCCTCTATATTATAGCCTATACTATAATAAATATATTCGCTTTTATATAACTCTTGAGGTTAATAAAATCGGGCTGCTAGTGCTTATAAGGTAGCCTAAATACCTATTTAGTAGGTGCAGATATATTATTTTAGTAGGAGGACTTATTAGAGAACTAACTCTAGATCGCAATATATTCGCCTATATAGTAATATAGAGGATATAAATAAGAAAGGACGTATAAGCATTAATTCTTTAACTTTAGGTAGCTAGTCTAGCATAAATTCAAGCCGCTTAGCTGCTGCTTCCTTTATAATAAAGGGCCGCTTTATAGCCCTCTATTTTTAGTATCCTGACGTGTAGAGAGTCCTCTTCACAGTACTAAGAGAGACTAGAGTAGATATAGCTATAAGAAGGCTCTAGTAGGTGCAACAATAATCCTTTTTAGTAGCGCGCACTAGAGTACGCTTCTCTTAACGCATTAGTATAGAGGGATAGCCTTTGCAACTTCTTGAATTAAAAGTATAGTATTTTTTATAATATTCGAGAGTATAGGTAATAGTACTGCGGGAGCAGTTAAATGCGTTAGCAATAGAGGCCTTACTTTAGCCGCAGTAGAAGGCCGTAGTGATTGCAACGCGCTCAAATTGAGTGAGTTCATCGCAAGTACTTCGAATTACCGATAATTTAGTACCAAATGCGCGTAAATTAGCCTCTATATATAAAGGTTGTGGTAGTTAGCAGGTTGAGGGATAATCGTGGGAGGACGCGTCGAGGCGTAAAGTGGTAGTGGGGTGGCCGATACTTTTGACACCCCACTGTAAGTCGATTAGCAGACCTAAAAAGATTACTACCCTCTTAGTAGAAGTAGCTAGGTAGATAAAAAGGATATTTGCTATTTCTGACTTTAATTCTGCCTCCACGCTATCTTAAAAGTCTCTATTATCAAAATCTTCCTCTATACCTCTAATCACATAATATTGAAATAGCTAACTATATTTAACTTATTTAATAGTATAGTAAATAACTATAGTAATATTATTAGGCTATATTAGAGCCTTATCCTCTAAAAGTACTAATAGCGTTAAATATTCTAGCTGTAATATACTGCATTTTGGAAGGAAGTACCTACTCGCGTAGTGCTTTTAAAGTGCTGGACTAGTGCTTAATAAGCGTGCGTCTTATTATGAGGTTAAAAGGATATATCTAGCTAATAATTAACTCTCTCGGAGGTAGGGGTATACTATAATAAATTATTAGCAGCTAATATCTTATGGTTCCGCCCGGCCTAACGCCGAGGATATCTCTAATTATATCTGCTTAAGTCTAAAATTGGCTTCTATTAGGTGTAGTAGGTGTAGGATGGGTTAACTGTCTAATATTAAGTAAAGGAAGGGTTGAGGTCTAAAGCTACTAAATACTAGTATTTAGTCTCTCGTTATTATAAAAGATAACCTTCCCTATTGTGAAATACTGTATTTAGACTATAGGAGAGGTAGAAATAACTAATTTATAGACCTAATATACTAAGGTATAATTGAATTAATTGAAGGAAGGGGTTTGGAAGACTGTGGTTAAAAGTTGAGTGGTTTTAGTGAGGGGGGGGGCTTGTAATGTGTTGTGATATGGTGTAGTGAATATAATAGAAAGGAAAAGGATAGAGAGAGCTGGAGGGGTTGAAAGTGTGGTTTTATATTTATAAATAGGCTGAATGCTTAATATAAGTGAGTTAATGAGGTTTAAATAGAAAGAATAATTAACTCCTCCTCTCTTGCCTCTATCTAATAGAAGTAAAGTAAATATAGAATAAAAAACCTTAATAGTGAATTAGTATAGTCTCTAAGCAGTAAGAATAAAGGAAAAAGTAGCGCTTAGTAGCTGCTACTATAGTAACAAATAGTTCTAAAACTAGATAAATAACCTCCTCTTCTTCTTAAATATCTTATCTCCTCTTATACTTACTACCTCTTATTTTCTTTAACTTGAACTAAATATCTTTATAATACTCTACTTAGGTCTGCAAATCACCTCTTCTATTATATCTAACTACAACTTCCTTATTTCTGGCGTTAGAAATACTAATTAGTCTCGCTCTCGTTATCTCCTAGTAAAAACCACGCTCTGGGTTCTTAGCTCTAACGTCCCTATACCTCAGATAAAGCGAAATAATATGCCCTTTTTTGTTTAGTATACTAATAATTAGCTCTAGGTAAACTCTCTCCTTTCTTTTCTCTTGCTTATTAATTAATAGTTTTTAACTTTTTAGGTAATTATACGCCTCACTTAGCTTTAGCTTAACCTTCCTAGTAATAAGTACTCTGAGGTAGCTTTTATATTATAAGTCTTCTCTAATAAATCTACTAACATTATGAGATTAGCTTTTTGGAAGGCTTATCTTAGTAAGCAGGATTTGAAGCAAATATTTAAGGCTATTAAGGGTACTTGAAGTTTTTGTTATTAAGTTTTCATCTATACGTCTACTGCCTTTATCTCTAGTTTCTAGTAGGTAAAGGTCTTTTAACGGGTAGTAGCTACTTATAGCTTATTTATTTAGTCTCAGGGAGGTTATAATAGTATGCCTTATATTTATTATGAAGAGCGAGCTTATACTACTAGGAATCCCGCGACTAGTGTTTATATCTGCGAACTATACTTTAAATATATTTCTATACCTAGTACTCCTTATGCTAACTATTTCTTCTATAAGATATAAGAGAGTTATTTATTTAATAATCTAAGTATTTATGTGAGGTATAGGTATAGGGTTATTTATAATAAGAAGAGAAGAAAGAGTAGTGAATTTAATAGCGTAGTAGTGATTCCATAGTCTTAAATTCTAGCTAATACTGCTATTACTACTATAGCTAAGTTTAACTTTTTAGCTCTTTAAAATAGTTTTTACTCTAAGTAAGCTTAAGAGTATTATCCTGGGGGTAATTTTGTCTACTCTCGCTATCCTTTTATGCTTGAACTGCCCTTAGATTTTGATCTTTAGGAAATTACCTAGCACTTAGGGCTTTATATTGCAATATAAGGGAGGAAAGGTAGATAGAGAAGGGGGGGTATATTTGAGGGAGGGGTGTTTCTCTAAGTAATACTGCAGTAAATATATAATATAGTAAAAGGATAAGTCTATGAATAAAACTCTCGATTATATAAAAGCACTGCTATTTCCCCTATAAGTCTTCTTCTTTTTATTACTTTTATATAACTTTCTGCTATTGCGGTTTGATTGTTATAGGTGGGTTGGTATAGTATAACTATATATATCTGCTGGTGACCTATATCTTAAGTTGTAGACTTAATAAGTGAACTTTCTCTATTAAGCTTAAATACCTGACTGATGATAAACATGATGGCGAATATCTCTTGCTCTCGTCCCTAAAGTTTTTGAGATATTGTCCCCGAAATCTCAAATTTAAAAAAAAAAAAAAGAATATTTAGAGGCGTAAGGAAATGTTGTGTTTAGACGTATAGGTAGGTCTGCGAATTTAAGATTGAAATAGGATGAAATAATATTAAAAGATAAAAGAAATTATATTAATCTTTATTTAACCCTTCTATATCCACATAATCTTTCTTTCTGCTTTCTGATATCTTGGGGATTTTAATAACTAGCTATTATTTTAATTTTAATACTTTAATACCTTTCTCTAAATCTCGTAGGTATTGTTTTAACTATATAACAGACTATAATAAGTCATCTTTATTAGTAGTATTATTTCTATTTATTTCCCTAGGTACTATGGGTTCTTTCTCCTCTTTCTTATTAGGCGTATTATTATTATACCCTTTATTTCCTATTATAGGAAAGACTTTTGCTAAGTTTTCTTCTAAATTAGATCTATGAATATTGGGATGGGACAAGATGGCTTGGCTATTCAGTCAGCACGCCCGCTATCAATGGGGTCTAAAACGGAAGACTGCGATGCGGGGAGGTCCATCAACATTAATATCATCACCATCCATAGTCTTTTTCGGCCTCAAGGGGGCCCAGACCTTAATAATCCCATATACGATTTCCACGATATCTCTTTCATTTCAAGCTCAATCCTTCCAATTCTTTCTGATTAGATCTGCGAATCGCTACGCGCATCTTTTGAGCCTATTTTTATTATTCCTATCCGTTTGTGGGTAGTATTATGTTATTTGTTATCTTTGTAGTCCCCACCGGGCTCTTGCTCTTCCTAATAGTGCCTAGAGGCGGATCTTTTTGCTCTTTGCCATAACCCTCAAAGGTTTCTAAGAGAGTGGGGTGCCTTCGTTGCGTCTAGACGTCCCGCTATTATAACACATACCAATATATACCTCCTTCTTTCTAGATAATTGCGATATCTAGCTACTATAAAGAAATAAAGAAATAAAGAAATAATAATATAAATAAGAACTAGATAGAGGAGAATGGGCGATTTTCAGACCTATTAGCCTATGGAGGGATTGCTATAGCTAAGCGTTCTTTTGAAAAGTTAATAGGAATTATAAAGACCCTGAAATCCTCCCTTCTTTTGGTATTTTAGCTAGAATTAACTATTTTTTCTTTTTTCTCTCTTATATCCCTCTCTCTCCCTCAAATACTATTATCCACTACTATTCTTTTTAACTAGTCTATTATAGCTGAGATAGCTAAAAAGCTATAAGAAATAGTAGTCTTGCTGAGCTAATGAGTGAAGCGAGATTGGCTAGATTAGTGAAAGAATACTAATAAACCTATTTTAATGCAGCCTAGAGTACTAAGGGTAAGTATACTAATATATAAAGTATTTTAATATAGTGAGCTATAAGATTTTGAGATAGGAGCCTCACTAGAGAAGACTTTTCCTAATTTAAATATTAAGACTTAGAGTGGGATTACTACTAAGATAGCAAGACTAAGGCTACAAAACCTTTCTATATTTATTTATATTCCTTTCTTTTTTTATTACTTTTTATTTTATAATCTAGAAGACGTACTATTACCCCCCCCCTTTACCTTTAAAAATATTAGGAAGTTATATTAATCTATCTACCTAGTAATATCTCATAGAGATTTAATAAATAATTACTTAATAATACTTGAATATAATTAATATAGTATTTATAGACCTATAAATAATATATCTGCCTCTCATTCTAGTAACCTAGATATTAAGTCCTTTTCTAGTAAAGGGAAGCAGCCTGAAGAATAGTTTCTAAGCCCTTCATTTAGTAAGATATAATCTTAAGCTTTAGATAAACTAGTCTCTGACGATAGTAAGAATAAGCCTGTGAATCTCAACTCAAGGCTTAACCTAGCCTCCTCAAGCCCTTTTAGTATAATAACGAGGGGTTATATTAACTAGGACTTTACTATCCTAGCGGATATCCTCATGAAGTATCCTACTATTACTATAATAACTCCCTATTTAATTAGAGCGCCTAAGTTTATTAGAACTAATATCTTAGACTTCTTTATAGAGTATAAGAGCCTTTTAAAGCTATATTGTAAAGTTAATAAGGATATAAAGAATAAAGTCTATATATATAGTTCTACTAACTATAGAGATGTGGTGCGATTATGCGTTAATGAAGCTAAGACCTGGGCTAAAGCTAAGGAGAAACTTATTTACTAATTTGGATTTATAGACCTAAAGACTTAATAGGATCTAAATAAGGACCT
>JAXCEF010000929.1:0-10077 GCA_037178605.1 Colletotrichum euphorbiae | reverse complement strand
TTCTTTTGACTTTAGTAATTTAATAATAAAGTCTAGAGATATAGATTGCTATACTGCTTTTAGTACTAGTAGTAGTTAAATTTTCCTATAGAGTTAATATTAGCTGGGTTTGCTCTTAGCATAAATTTTGCAGTCTTTAATAATATTTGCTACTTCTTGTTATATAGTAGTTTTATTATAGTATTGCTAGATGCGTTTCTATGTTTTAGTAACGCCTTAGTGTTTATATACTGGGGCTAAGTGTATTTCCCTAATGGTTTTAGGGGTTATTCATCTAGTTGGGCTAGTATTAATCTTCCTGGCTATTATTAAGAGTCTTATTGCTAGTATGAGGTTTCTATTCTTATTTTGTTTTAAGATAACTTGAGTTTCCTCTAGTACTGGGACGTCGTGGTCTAATTAGCGGCTAAGAGCGTTAGCTCTGCTGTTTTTATTTCCTTTTTTATAGTTGATCTTAAAGTTGAATTTAGATAGGAATTCTAATTATTTGATTTATTGTTTATTAAGTGCTTTTAAGGTTGTGAAATAAGAAAGGTTCTTGTGGTTTATATATATCTTAACTGGGTGTTTTGTTCCTAATAGCTATGGTCTCTATTCTTTGAATGCTTTAATAATTGCTATAAGTTCTTTATTATATATTTAGTAGTTAAGTTCAGGTCTACTAAGCTTTTTTGATATAAAGGTAACTAGTTATAGTTAATTCTTATTATCTCATTATCTGAGTTATGCGCCTATAGCGAAATCTGAGGCGTTGGTTTCTAATCTAAATAGTTTATTAGGATTAGGTATAGATAGGATAATATCTTTCTCTACGTATTACTTAATCTTTTTAAAGTTATTTTAGTGCTCTTTAGTCTATTGGAATATATTATCTTTCTGGGTTAAGTCCTAGAGTTATTAGCTTATTTTAGCGTAGTTTCTAATGAATCTTCAGTAGAAGTTGATAAATCTGAGGAATAATTATATATTCTTAATATAAGTAGGTATAGGCTAGTTATAAACTACCTTAATTTTATCTTTAGATATCTAAATAATCCCTAGGGTAATAGTAAATCTAAGGAATTCAACTTCTTATTAATAGAATTTGCTTTTTACTAGTTTAACTAAGAGTTTCGCTTCTTATAGTCTTCATAGTACTTTATATATATGCTCCTTATGTTCTCCTAATGTTTTAGAGAAGATAAGAATATTATTAAGGTATATTATAATAAACTTATTGAGGTATTATTAGAGTATTTTATTAATTATGGTGTGGAATGTTATGGGGGCGTTAGTAAGTCTAAAGGGTATTATAAGTATCTTAAAGTATCCATATTATGTTCTAAAAGCTGTTTTCTATTCTTTACCTTCCTTAATGCGAATAAGGTTATAAGCTCCCTTAAGGTTAAGGGCTATAAACTAGTTTATACTATATAGGAGGTTATATAGCTTAGAGATAAGTAGTAATAAGTAATAGTTTTTAATAGTAATATTATTAAGCTTCTAATAGTTAACATATAGTTATTTCTTCCCATTCTTCTTAAGTATAAAGAGTACTAGATACCTTACTAGGGATATTAAGGGTTAAATAAATCCTTTTTTGAGGTTCTCTTTTAGGTAAGCGTTAAGTGCTTCTATTTCTTCTTAATTAAGTCTATAGATCTTTTTGAATATTAGTTCTTTTCTAGGCTTTAGTTTGATCTTATGATTATAGCTACTATATTCTAGTAATCTAGTATTAAGTTCTTTAGCGAATAGTTTATTATATTACTAATATTCTGCTGGGATAGATAGTAATCAATCTTCTCTATTAATATCTATTACTAATAACGTTCTAGCGTTTACATCCTTAATTTATAGGTAGGTGAGGAATCTTCTTATTTTAGTTATTTTATGAGGTTTATTTAAGGCGCCCTTTTTTAGCTACTACTTAGTAACTAAATCCTAGTCCTAATAGAGTTAGCCTATTCTCTAATCTATCTATAGGTTACTATTTTATAACTATAGTCTTCTAAAGATAATATTATATTTATCTCCTATCTCTATAATATTAAAGTTTAGTTACTTATTCTAGCTATAGATTTATAAAGGGAGTTACATAGTCTCTATATTAATATATCCTCCGCTATACTAGACTTATTCTCCTTTAATAGTATTAAGGTTATAGCAGTCTTTAGCTGCTTTCTTATTCTAGGTTATCTATTATTTATTCACTATTCTAGGCGAAATAAAGTTTTCTTAGGCTCTACTATTAATTATTATAGTAGTCTATTTCTTATTAAGTCGTATTTAGACTTATATATACTTATATTATTAAGTTTTTTGCGCTATTACGCTATATAGGAACCTTATTGTTTTTGCCTATTATTATTCCTTATTAGTAGGCGAGCTTAGTTTTTTAACTATTAAATCTAGAGTTATCTTCGCTATACTTTAGCTTTTTCTTCTAAGTAGATTTAGTATTTATCGTTTATATATTAGTTCTATTCTATATAGGGGTTATTAAGATATCTCATAGGGTAGTAGTAATATAGTTCAAGTAGGGCCACATTATTATTAATCATTTAGGCTAAGTCCCATATAGGGAGTTAGTTCTCTAAGTAGTATTACATAATAGGTCTAGTATTATATCTTTAAGAATAGAAGTTATACTTATACTTATTAGCTCAGTATTTATTGCAGTAGTCTATAAGGCACTAAGCCTAGAATATATAATAGTATTAGTCGTATATAGAGTTGAGATAGGCATAGTCTCCTTCAACCTATATTATAAATAAGAGGTTTCTTCTTTCGCATCCAGATACGCTATAAAAAGCAATCTCCTAGTTATCCTAGTGAGAGTCAATCTTCTTCTTATAGAGGTACCTTAAGTAGTTAACTAGCTCTAATCTAGTTCCTTTAAATAAAGTATTATTAATCTCAAACGAGGTTTATTTAATCTATTTTTCTATTTCTAGGTCTAATTATTATTTATTAATTATTATAGCAGAAGGTCTATTTCATTTAGCTCTTCTAGCGTAATAGAGCTTATCTCATTATTCTTAAGAGGGCTATATCTTATAGTTCTATATAGGTTCTCTTGCTGCTTAATCCCTAGTTTTATTATTAATCTACTAGATTCGCTTAGAGTTATTCCTAGTATCTTATTATCTCTTAATATAGGCTTATAGTAACCTAATTTATTATTACTATATAACTCCTTCGGGTTATATCCTTACTTATAGCTTATATACTTAAAGTCCTTACTATAGCCTAGTAATGCGGACTTTATTATTGATTTTAATATCTACGCCTAAGGATATATATAGTATTTTATTAAGTTGCTTATTAGCTTTTTTCTCTGCCTTTAAGTAGGTTTAGTATCCTACTACTAGGGTATATATAGGTGCTAGGGGGATACTAGTAGTATTATATCCTGATCTATAAGGGTTTTTTAGGTACTATCCTATATATTCCTTATAGTCTAAGTAGGTTCCATACTTATTATTATAGTAGGTAGTCTAATAAAGTTATTTGTGAGGTGTGGTTTTAATAGTAAGACTTACTTATTTTTTCTTAGGCACTAATTAAAAGTATTCTTTCTTAGGGGATCAATACTTATAAGCTAGATATCCTATCTTATTGCAATTATAGTATTACTTGTCTTTCTTCTAGTTATTATTCCGCTTACTATCTTTATAGGCTACGCTGAGGTCTATAGGTTTACTATAGTATCTATAGGTAGTAGTATACTGAGGTGCCCTAGGGTTATACCTATAGTTAGAAGTTCATTTAGCATAGTAGTTATTACTAGGTCAATATTAGTTACCCTTTCTCCCATTATTATTTTATCCTACTTTATTATTCTAAGTAGACTATCCTCTACATTTAAGGCGTTATTTATAGAGGCAGTTATTAATTTTAACTATAGTATCCACATATTAGTAGAGCTCTTTAGGATAGTTAAGTCGTGCAAGCTTATCCTTAATTTCTTCTTTTAGGCCTTAGTAGAATTTAGCTATTAGGGCTTTTTCTCCCTAATCTAACTTCAATAAGATCTATTAGAACTTAATAGCATACTTACTAGCTAATCCCTTTTGCGTGAGATTAGTGATTTTATATTCGGCAATTCGTTCTTTATCTAGGCTTCTAAAGGCTTCCTAAAGTTTCTTCTCAAACTCGCTATATTTCCCAAATACTTTCTAAGTTTCTTTATCTTATTAGTTATATAGCCTGCCTAATTAGTCTCTTATTAATAGTTTAAACTAGGTGAGGGTATCTCCCCTAAGGAAGGAGGCAGCTTAGTAAACCTTCGTAGTTTTATCTTAAAATAAGGCGGCATAGTAATAAAAGTAGGCTTAGGTGCGGGTAAGAAATCCCTAGAGGGTTCCTAGCTCTCCTGAGTATAGAGCAGGTTCCAGGTATTTAGCCTTAGGTCCGAGTTGGGTAGCTAGCTGCACGTTTTCCTGCTAGAGCTAGAGGATTATATCGTATGTCTATTAAAGGCTTATTGCTTCCTAGGTGTTTATAGGGGCTATTTAGGCCTATTAGTTATTCGCGGGCCTCAGGGCCGTGAGTTATGCGTTCCCAGCACTATTAGCTTACTGCGCGTTATTATTAGGAGTCGACATAATTCCTATCTTATACTATTTAGTAGTATTAAAGGTTAACTTACTAAATAGGAGCAATTAAAGTATTATAGTTAGCTATCTAATAGTAAGGTTCTACTAATAGAAGCTAATGATAACGCTAGGTTAATAGTATAGTTTTATTATATTATATTACTAAAGGAATCTTAGGGTTCTAGAAGTATAGTAATTAGTTATAGTCCTCATAAGGGGGTTATAATATAAGATAAAGCTAAGAGTACCTATTAGAGTAATTACGAAGTTAATTACTAAAGAGCTATAGAAGTCTATTCTTAGGAGTCCTAAGTCCATACTATATATAAGTCCTAAATAGTCCTTTTTACCCTCATTACTAATTACTAAGTAGGTACTAGTAATCGCTCAGTAACTATAGGTGAGCGCTTAGTGGTTATAGGTGAGCGCTTAGTAGTTCTTACTATACGCTCAGTCTTATCTTATTATTATATAACTTATACTATAGTTCTTCTATACCGTGAGCATCCTGATATTCCCATGATCCTGCAGTACAAATGTCCTGCTCTAGCTGTCTAATGCCTAGGTGGTTTGGTTGGTTGTTATCCTTGCATAACGGGTTGTAACAAAATAACCTATTTATAGATCTTAACTATTTTTACTTCCTCTAGATAATATCTATTAGTACTATAAATATAGCTAATAATTATTACTACTTCCTAGGCCTATTACAACTTAGCTACTACTATTATATACTCTACTAGCTCTAAATTAATAAATATATTATTTATATTCTTTAAATATTTCTAAATAAATCTATAAATACCTAGATAAAGCTGAACCTCTTGATTATTATATCTTAAAGTTAGCTCTTTAATCATAATATTATCTAGGAACGCTTTATAGTAGTGGGGTATAAGATTATATAGAATCCTAATTATAATTCTTATGAACTATATAACTGAATCTATAGCTCCTTAAAGAAGGGTGTATATCTATAGTAAGCTGATTAGTAATGTGAAGGTTGCTATATCTCTGCTTTTAATATTGAGGGGGACTTAGTTATAACTTAAGAAAAAATCTAATAGGGATAATAGTTAATATATTAAAAAGTCTTCTTAAAATTCATCTACTAAAGGTAGTAAAGCTATATCTCAAATTATGATACTATTTGACTTTATTGCTAAGTTACTTAGTCTTATATTGAAGTCCTTTTTATATATAAGAAAGAAAGTATTGCGGTAGGATATATAACTTCCTTTTAAGATTCCCTTATTAAGTCCATTCTTTAACATAGTAATAATATCCCTTTCTAATTCCCTTGGAATGGGGATCCCCTTTACCTACTAGGCTTTATGAGGCATAGTTTAAATTATCTATAGAGGGGTAATAGAAGAGTAAATAGAACTATAGTAATTAAATTCCTAGGCTAGAGCCTTTTCCCTTATATCTAGAATTATAGCGAGGAGCTTCTTTTTGTTTAGTAGTAAATAGTTAATAGTCTTGAGTACTGCTTCTAGGCGAGCTTCTATAAGTTGTAATTTAGTTTTGATTGTTGAAAACTTTGGCGTGTATAGGCCTGCGAATGGGGTATTTCGGTCCATAACCATAGTCTTTTCAGCCCTTAACTATACCTTTAGCTTCTACTCTAGGTCCCTATCTGGTGTTAAGCTATTTAATATAGTATTATTTACTAGTTGAACCTTCTTGTTTTTTATTTTGTATAGAGTATTAATATCTTCTGTGGGTTGAATTATTGCTTTATCTATCTTGGAAAAGTTGGAAGGGTTGCTGCTGAGTAGGATAGTATCTGTTGAGGTAATAGTTATAAGTCTGTGCTAATGAAGTTCTTTGCGCTTTTCTCTCTATTTTTTTCTCTTGTCTGCCTGCTTTATAGGTCTGCAAATGTAGTGTTTATAATTGGGGCTGTAGTTGTTATATCCTCTTATGTGTTCAATGCTTATTATTGCATTGCAGATAATATCTAATTTGGGGGTAACTTCTCATTAAATCATAATATCTATAGTTTTGTTAAGAATGCTACTAAATTCTTTAAAACCTATAATAACCTTCTCATCTAGTAATAGTTACTAATATATATCCTCTAGCATGTTACTAGGGTTAATTATTTATTATATTGCTTTAATATCTTTATGAGCCTTTATGGAATCTAGTATTATATCTAGCTTTTCTTTAACTTTAACTTTATTCTTTTTAGGCTTTCATATAAACTCTAAGCCTACTATTATAATAGGTCTCTTAGTAATAGCTTCTAGTTTTTTAATTAAAGGGATAACTGAGGGGATATAAGGGCGCGTTAGCGCCAGAATAAAATAAAATAATCTATTTTAGTAATAATCTCTAGAAAGTAAGTAGTTAAGCCTCTAGTATAAAAGGATAATAGGATATTAATCTTAATATTCCTAAACTAAAGGACTCTAATTATTTAGTTCTATATATAGTCTAAGGTTATTCTAGTCTTTAGGATAAAAGGGGCCCTAAGTATAAGATTCTTATTATAGGAGTTCTTAGGGAAAATAAAGAAGCTAATATCTTAAATTGCGCTATTACTAATATAGATATTATCTATAATTACGCCTATAAATTTGGTCTTTTATTTTTTATTAGTAATCCCTCTTATGCCTATATTAGTCTTAACTATATTATTCTATAGAACTAGTTTTTAAATATAACCTTTACTAATAAGATTAATAGCTAAGCTATTATTTATAATGCCTCTAATTAGGAAATTCCTAGACCTATATCAGGTAATTATAATCTAGTAATAGTTTATAATAAAATTAAGAACTATAATCTATTTTAGTAGTAGAAGCAGTTTAGTATCCTACTCTTCTATAATAGTATTTATTTTAAACATAGGGTTAATAGTTTAGATATTAAAGTCTATATACTTAGTTTGTGAATGCTTGCTTAGAGCCTTAATAGTAGTTATAGATGAGGTGAGCTCTTTTATAGAGGCTCTGTCCTTATTCTAATGATTTATTTATTCTTGTAAATCTTTGGTACTGGATCCCGTCTTATTGAACTAGTTCATAAGCGATGTATCTGCTGGAATAAAGACCTTATGGGCCTTTAAGTTATGCCTATCTTCATATTTATTAATTATGGCTTTAGCAGCATTATAGATCGTCTTGTCCTAATTAGGCTAGCTTTTGTGTAGGAAGGCTTTAAGAACTACAACCTTCCTATTTAACCTCTTGCTATATAGTTCTATAGCAAGCGCGCGGCTGTTTTGAGCATTAGTGTCTTTAATTAAGGGCTTGCCTTCTGTCTCCTCTATCTTAGTAGGAACTTAGTCCTTTGCTAGCTCTTCAGTAGCATCTAGAAGAGCAATATTATTATCTTTATTATTAGATAGCTCTTTAACTCTGCTAGTAATATAAATAGGAGGGTCCCAAACTATTAGTAGGTCTGCTAATTGCGAGGCCTATTAGATATAAGTGTTATAGGGTTTATTGTGATAGCTTAAAGGCCTTAACCTCTCTACTGCTATAACATCTTCTACTAGGTTAATAAACTGGCACTTTAGTTCAAAGCTAAAGAGAGTAGTATTAATAAAATCATATAACTATATGGCTATTTTCCCTTAATTTGCAGGCCTAATAGGCTAACTAGACTACGCTCTATTGTGATTAATAATGCGAGCGACTTCTTCCTATAGGTTGAGCTACTATTTTAACGCTAGTCTGCTTATTGCTATAGCGTAACTTAGGTAAGACTCTTTATTAATTAGGATATACTTGGAGATCGTCTAACTATCTATTAACTTTATGTTTTGACCCTCATTAATAATACTCGTCTTAACCTTAGCTAGGGAGTTAAGGGTTCCAATATAGTAATAAGGTGCTATGTAATAGCAAATCCCGTTTTAGCTTGCTGCAAGAGCTTTAATATAGGTACTAACAATATAATTAATAGCGCCGCAAAATCAATAGCATCTAGTAGCCTAGAAGAAGTTATATCTTAGGGAGCTATCTGACTGCTAGTAGCTACCTTAATAGCTACGGCAGTAGCTGCCTCTGCCTCTTCCTCCGAAATCTTGGCCTTATTAATAACCACCTCAATAGCCTCCTTTAAAGCCTTAATACTAACTATACTAGTAGGATTACTACTAATATTGGGTCTGCAAATTATCTTGAGATTATTAATTATATGCTTTAGTAGCCTCTATAGCATTTAGGTTGAAAGTAATATCCCCTTAACTAGTAACTCTTCTAATAAGGGCTAAATATTACGACCCGTTATATAAGGATAATAACTAACTAACCCACCTAGGCGTCAGACGACTAGGACAGGACATTTGTACTGCAGGATCACGGGAACACTAGGGATGCCTACGGCACAGAAGAACTATAGTATAAGTTATATAACAATAAGATAAGGAGTAATTAGTAGAGTATAGAAGGGAACGCTTAGTGATTAGTTAGTTTTCTTAACTAATTGCGATTACTAATGCATAGAAGTAATTACCTAGCAGTAGAGCTAGAAGGGACTGTTCGGGACTTATATATAGTATGGACTTAGGACTCCTAAGAACGGACTTCTATAGCTCTTTAGTAATTAACTTTGTGATTACTCCAATAGGTACTTTTAGCTTTATTTTATATTGCGACCCCCTTATGAGGAC
The DNA here is from genome assembly GCA_037178605.1 of Colletotrichum euphorbiae. NCBI lineage: Eukaryota > Fungi > Ascomycota > Sordariomycetes > Glomerellales > Glomerellaceae > Colletotrichum > Colletotrichum euphorbiae. Next base: position 870 of record JAXCEF010000929.1, on the reverse strand, counting down.
TATAACTAATTACTATACTCCTAGAACCCTAAGATTTATTGAGTAATATAGTATAGTAAGACTATATTATTTACTTAGTATTATCTCTTAGCTTCTATTAGTAGAACCCTACTATTAGATAGCTAACTATAATACTTTAATTGCTCTTATTTAGTAAGTTAACTTTTAATACTACTAAATAGTATAAAATAGGAATTATATTAACTCCTAATAATAATACGCAATAAGCTAATAATACTGGGAATATATGACCTATAGCCCTAAGACCCGCAAATAACTAATAGGCTTAGATAGCTCCTGCGGATACCTAGGAAACTATGAGCCTCTAATAGATATATGATATAATCCTCTAGCTCTAATAGGAAAACGCGCAGCTAGCTACCTAGCACGGACCTAAGGCTAAGTACCTAGAGCTTACTCTATACTTAGGAGAACCAGGAACCCTTCAAGGATTCCTCACCCGCATCTAAGCTTACCTTTATTACTATGCTGCCTTATTTTAGGGATAAAACTATAAAAGTTTACTAAGCTGCCTCCTTCCTTAGGGGAGATACCCTCGCCTAATTTAAACTATTAATAAGAGACTAGCTAAGTAACTTATATAACTAGTGAGATAAAGAAACTTAGAAAGTATTTGGGAAGTATAGTAAGTTTGAGAAGAAACTTTAGGAAGCCTTTAGAAGCCTAGATAAAGAACGAATTGCTAAGCGCAAGCTTACTAATCTTATATAAAAGGGATTAGCTAGTAAGTATGCTACTAAGTTCTAATAGATCTTATTTAAGCTAGATTGGGGAGAAGAAGCCCTAATAGCTAAGTTCTACTAAGGCCTAAAGGAAGAAGTTAAGGATAAGCTTATATAACTTAACTAT
>JAXCEF010000928.1:0-10141 GCA_037178605.1 Colletotrichum euphorbiae | reverse complement strand
CTATAAGATATTAGCTACTAATAATTTATTATAGCATACCCCTACCTCCCAGAGAGTTAATTATCAGCTAGATATATCCTTCTAACCTCATAATAAGACACACGCTTATTAAGCACTAGTCTAGCACTTTAAAAGCACTATACAAGTAAGTGCTTCCTTCTGAAATATAGTATATTATAGCTAGAATATTTAACGCTATTAGTGCTTTAGAGGATAAGGCTCTAATATAGCCTAATAATATCACTATAGTTATTTGCTATACTATTAGATAAATTAAATATAGTTAGCTATTTTAATATTATATAATTAGAGGCATAGAGGAAGATTTCAATAATAGAGACTTTTGAGATAGCGTGGAGGCGGAATTAAAGTTAGATATAATAGATATCCTTTTTATCCACCTAGCTACTACTACTAGGAGGGTAGTAATCTTTTTAGGTTTACTAATCAACTTATAAGATAGAAGGAGCTAGTTTTATAATAATTAGTAGTTAAGGGGAGGAGTAGAGGATAGGTTATAGTTAATAGTCTTTATTGCAATAAGCCTTTTATAAGGCTAAGGAGCCAATATTTCCAAAGTCTTTATATAATAACTACACCTTATACCTACTATATATATAGACCCTCTACTATAGATATCGGGTTTATATCTTATTAACTAGATTAGGATGTTCTCGCAGGCTAGGATTTCAGTACTAACAAAAGGACTACTAATAGTAAGAAATATCAATTAAGTTAACTAATTATTAGCTACTTTTACTAACAAAAAGCCAACCCCTAGATACTAGATATTAATTAAAGCAGATAAGCTTAACTAAGATATAGCTTATAAACTCAAGGATAGTATCCTCAAAGAAAAGGACCTAGAAACGCAATTAAAGTGGGAGAAGAAATATAATCATCACTTTAAAGATAAAAATCCCCCTGCAACTAACGATATAGATATCAACTCTCCTAGCCCTAGCATAAGAGATTTGCAGACCTAATAACTAGATAACGCCGCAGAAACTAAAGAAATAAGGCCGTCAATAGAGTTCAACACTATTTAGAACGCTAAGATAAGAGACGCAATTAAGCAGTTTTTAAGGATAAATAAGCAATAGCAACTAATTAACTTCATATAACATATGAGTATACCTAAATCTATAAAACTATTAATATTACCTTATTTTATACCCTTCCCTCATAATTAAGTTCACTATAACTACTATAATAATATAGCTAACTTTAAGTATACTAAACCTAGACCTAACCCTATACTAAATAAAGATAACCCTATTCCTATAGTACCCTAATATATTAGAGGCAATAAAGAGTCTATAAATTATCTAGCAGCATAATATAGAAAAGGGTTACAAATTACTATAGCAGATCATACTAACTATTTATTTAATATCTATAATACGCAAGGAACTTTAATCTTAGAACGAAACATAGATAGTTATAATCTTATAGGGTTACTATATATAGTAATTAGAGGCTTCCCTTATAAGCATTATATCCCTCCTCATAGCACACCCTAGGTACTAGGTGAAACCCCTAATAAGACTTTAGTAGAAGCTATAGACCCAGACCTAAAAAACGAAATCTACAATATAACTATAGTTATTTTATTCCTAAATTACAGCAACGCGCATTAGGCATTAATTATAGTAAACTAAGTATAGGGCTACAACTACTACTAGGATTTAGTATAGGACTTATAAAGCAACTAGAGGTTTATAGATACTATAAATAACCTTAAAGAGTAGTATAAGGCATTAGGAGCCCCTAATTAATTACTATAAATCTTATTAACTAGCTAGTATGTTATTAACTCTATATAACAATAAGATAGATTTATATATAAACTTTAATATATTAAGTAGGCTTAGGCATTTATCCGGGAAGGTTTCCTATTACCTCAATATAATCAAATAGTCCAAAGGGATCCCACTACTTTCCCAAAGTCTAATATCCTATTAATTAATTGATATATCTCTACTATTACTTTAGAGTTTTATAATATACCTATTAAAAGTAGGGTAGTACTAAGAGACGTTAATATCTCCCAGGAAGACTTTAAGAAATCACTATTCTTCCCTCAGCTTTATATTATATCTAGCCCTATAGATAGTTAGCCTCCTATTAGTAGTAATAATAATATTATCTTCTCTCTAACTTAGGACCCCCCTTCTAGTTATTATAGTCCGCCCCTATCTGCGCCTATGCTAGGGCCTATATTTATATTACTATTGTCGCTAAACTCGCTATTATCTGAAATATCTAATAGAGAGCTTAATTGTTTTAGATGCTAAATTGAAGATTAATATCTATAGAGCCCCAACCCCATCCTAAGACCTATAAGGCCTTCTAGAACCTTATTAATAGACCTACTAAGTTATCCTAATTAACCTAAAGCTTTAGATAAGTATAATTATAATTATGAGGACTATATATAATAATAAGTAGATCAGTAGGATTAGATCAAATAGAACACGCCTGAGGGGGCGTATTACTATAACTTCTCGCACCCGCCTTAATGGGGAGGATGGTTTTAGTTATATTAGGGGTTAGAATGGGATAAGGCACATAAGGAGGAGCTAGAGAAGGAGAGGCAGTTATTAAGGTATAAACTAAGGCAGAAGGCAAAAGCTAATAATAGCCCCATTTTATAGCAAGACCGCCTACTATAAAGGAGATAATAAAATAAGTCTGCTATTAGGGCTCTATATAGTAGCATTTCTTTTGTTTCTTTTGTTTTTAATTGGTTGTTGAGACTCCCTATAGGGGTCCTTTAGCGAGTCTCAAGGGGATAATTGGGATGAGATAGGATAGCTTGGCTATTTAGTTAGCAGGCCCACTGTCAATGGGGTCTAATACGGAAGACTGCGAGGGATCTATCATTAACACATTAACAATCATCATCATCTATAGTCTTTTTCAGCCTCAAGGGGGCTCATACCTTAATAATCCTATACACAATTACCTATAATATCTCTTCCATTTAAAGCCTAATTCTTCCCATTCTTTCTAATTAGATCTGCGAATCGCTACGCGCATCTTTTGAGCCTACCTTTATTATTCCTATCCGTTTGTGGGTAGTGTTATGTTGTTTGCTATCTTTGCAGTCCCCACCGGGCTCCTGCTCTTCCTACTATAGCCTCTTATTTAGTTGATCTTGAAGAATTTCGATCCCTAGGAACTAATGTAGGTCTTAACTACTCTTAAGATAGTATTGATTCTATAGTTGTCTGATTAGTGAGGTGGTATAACTGTGATCTTCTGGGGGATATGCTATAATATAGTTATTAATATAGAAAAAGAATAAGATCTTGCTATAGTGCTAATAGCAATTTTTGCTAGGTATCTACTTAAAACTAAGGGTATTTAGGCTCTTTTTGAGGTGGCGTTACTATAGAAGAGGGGATCTGTGTAGCCTATATAGGACCTTTAGCAGCTTAAGCACTCTTCTAGGCTCTTGATACCCTAGTAGTATCTCTATATACACCTCTTCGTTAAGGCTAGCATATATAAAGGTATTAATAGCGTTATATTAGATTAGATCTATATTAAACTACCTAGTAATAGCGACAAGGGTCATAAACAATATCCTAGCTAATGTGGTAGTATATTTATTATAAAGGTTATGAGGCTATTAATTACCTCTTACTATAAGTTATACCTTTATCTTTAATAGCCTACTATACTTATTAAGCTTATAGATTATATTTAATAGTATCTAAGGACTTTGTAGCTTTTTGCTATCTTTCGTAATATAGTTAACTAAGACTGGGATATTTAGTGGCTTTAGAGATAACTCTCTTTAGCCTAGATGAATTTAGCTCTCATGGGGTGATTTTATAGCTTAATATGTAATGAGAGTAACTTGAGTAATAACTTTTAGTAGGTTTTGTACTAATTTAGACTTATTCCTAAAGTTATTACTTCTAGGGCTGGGAATAGTAGCCTTATTGTGATATCCCGGGCAGGCTTTATATAGCTACTTGCTAAAGGATTAATAGGTTAATTAGACCTCAATAAGAGCCTACAACTACTTCTACTTATTAATACTAACTTACTGGGTTTTGCTCTTATGTGAGATATTTATTTGCGGGTAGTGTAGCCTAAAAAGACTGCCTTTTAATGAAGTCCTTGTGGTAACTCTAACTTTTGACCTGAGGTCTGGTGATGGGTTAGTATTATTTGAAACTACTGGGATATGCCCCCTCACATTGAGGTTAGCGTAAATGCCTTCCTCAAGTGCTTAGAAGAACGTTAATTTAGGAGACTATGGAGGAGTTAGTAGTAGAGCAAATTTTGCCTGAGAATACCTATATATTAGCTCTATTGCTAATAATTTACTATATATTTAGTTATTCTCATCTTCTATACGTTGTGGATTTTATTTGGACTTGTGATAGCTTCAGAGTCGCTCTAAATAATAGTTCTCAGGTTGAGAAGCGTACTATAGTAGTTCTATATCTCTTCTAGGGTTATATTCTTAAAGGTATCATAGCGAGTATCCATTTAACTATTAAAGATTGCCTCCTTATTGAAAAAGATATATTAAGTAGTAATAACCTCTCTTTTCAGAGCGTTCTAGATTCTGTAGCTATTTGAGGTAGTATATCTAATTAGGTAGCTAACCTAGGCTTTTATAGTTAGTTGCTAGCGACGGTTTTAATATAGTTGGGCGTCTAAAGTTATCACAAAAGCTTTGCTCCTATATGCTTAAAAATAAGTAAGATCAGGTACTATAAAACCCTCTTTTAACGTCTTATAAAGTATCTCATAAAGCGTTTTCTAGTCTTACTACTTTTGTGGCGTCTAGTTTTATAAGTAGGTGGCTACTTTTATGATTTCAAGTTATAGTACTATAGGTAGTGAGGCTAAGAGTTATAGCAAGCAGGCTTTTTACTTAATAATAGTAGCAATACTTTTTGGGCCTATGTATTTAGAGCAGAGGGCTTTCTTTAAATACTCTTGCTCTTAATCCTTATTATGACTCTTAGGTGTTAAAGTATCTTATTATTAGCCTCAATAACCTGGACCTTGGTCTTGTACTATATATTAATTAATAATATTACTTTTTCTACTACTTAGATGAGGGATTTGCTTATTTAGCTAGCTAGGTAAAAGTCCTAGGCGAAGCTTAAGGCTCTATCTATATCAATTGCTATCAATATATACCCTCTATACCCCTTATTATAGTTGTGGAAGTCGATAGCGACTCTTTCGCTAGGATTTAAAGTTATTACTAAGTCCCTTAGGGCTTAGCGGACCTGTCTTATCATCTTCGCTATAGCTTAGGAGTCGCACTTAATAGTATTAATAGGCTTATTATTCTTAATATAGACCCCTCGCGTAGCCTCACGTAGCTGTTATAGGGGTTTAGGTCTATAATAGCTAATATGCTAATACTATAGAAGAGTTAAGCCTCAAAGGGGTCTATAAATAGTTAAAGAGTTATACCTTTAGCGAAGAGAACGTTTATATATCTTATCTGGAGTAGATTTATAACTATTAGTTATAGTTATTACTATTAAACCCCATAAGCATACTCTCCCTCCACTCCTTATGTGAACAATATTCAAGCAGATACTATTAGTTGATATTAAATATCTCTGCTATATAGGTATAATCTCTTTATTGAAGGTAGTTTTGATTAGGGCTGCCCGGTCTTATATTCCACTATATACTCTTCTTTTACAGTAGCTATATAGATATAAGGTTAGTGGCTAGTTACTTGCAATATGCTATATTATTGAGGCGAAGAGTTATTAGAAGCCCTCTAGGGCTTCAAAGGTGAAGGTCTAAAGACCCCTATCTATTAATAATAACCCTTGAGGCTCTAGTAATAATAAAGTCGTTATGGGAGGCTCCTTAAAGGTTAATAAATTGTAATAGGTTATTAAATATATAGATAGTTACTCTAGTATTGAGTAGGACTAAGGAAGAGAGGGAGTATTAGACTTTATTAATTACTATAATAGTGTCACGAGCCTGCAGGTAGGGGTAAGGGCGAGTTATAGAAGGCAACTGTCTTATTCAGAGATAGTTGCGCGCGAGGCGCAGTGAAATAGGCAGCAGAGTGGCTTACATAAGCGTGTAGCCACACTGCACGCCACCACAGCCACGCAGGGCTGCTAGTGCTGTAGTGCCGCATCGCGACACACCCCCCAGCCGCGCCTGCGGATGCTATTATATTCTCACGACGCTCCGCGCGCGGCTGCAACTATTTTTAAATATATATAAAAACAAAATAACTATATTCAAAACGGCCCCAAAGGCGCAAAACAAATAAAAAATAACCCCTTAATATCCCTTAGGACGTTTGTAGCGTTTGCGACTGCTATTATGCGACTTTGCTAACAATAATATAGGCACAAAAGAGTAGCAGAATAGCAGCCGACTATTATAAATAATAGTTAACCACTGCGGAGGGCGGCTAACCACATAAAAAAGGCGGCCTCAGGGCGTAAGTATAAATATCCCTTTATCGCGCGCAGCCTTTGGACTTTCCCTCTTTTTCTGCTTGGAACACTACAAACAACTATAAGTCGATTTTTTCCGCGCGCTCAAAATCCCTCGCGCGCTTTATTAGTTAGTATATATACTTATCTTCTTATTATAGTACTAATAATATATTACTATAATATCATTAATAATAGCCCCTAAGTATAAGGAGACTAAGGAGGAGGTTTACGCCCGCATTACTAAGGCGTAAGTAACTAAAGCTACTAATAAGGCGGAGAAGGAGCGCCTAGCTGCTCTCGCTAAGTAGCAAGCTGCGCTTAACGCGCAGCTTGCTATTAAGGTGGAGCGGCAGGTAGAGGAGGAGGAGGAGGAAGAAGAGGGTAAGTTGCTACTTGCCCTATTATCTTAACTACTACTAATAATATTATTACTAGTTGAGGAGCCTGCTAGCCTCTAAAAGAAGTAGTAGCGCACTAAGACCCCTCAGATGCCTCTATAGAAGACCCCCGCTAGTAGGGCCGCAAAAGCAACTAGGTCGGCTAGGAAGCCCCACGCTGCCTCCCCTATTCTAGAGGGAGCTGGGGACCTTATAGACCCTCCCTGCTATAGCTATAGTTGCTCGCTACTTATAGGTAAGAGCTCTAGTTACTGCTTCTATAGTGCCTATAAGTACTACTACTACTACTTATATAGCTAAGGCTATAAGCCCCTGCCTACTACTACTATTAAGCCCTACTAGCTATACTATAAGGCGTTTAATAAGAATAACTAAGTTATAAGTATACTAATAGGAGCGGGAGCATGCCTAGGTATTTAGGATAAAGCTAATAATACTAGTTAGGGACTTACCTTTTATTACTATACTCTTTATGCTATCTTAGAGAAGGAGAAGGAGCTAGAGGAGCTAGAGAGCAAGTAGGAGGGAGTAGAGGATGTAGGACAAGAGTAAGAAGAGAAGGAGAAGAGCAAGGAGGTTATTATTATGCGCCTAGAGGGCGCTATTAGAGGGTTAGCTTTAGCTAGCCCTTTATAGCACTCCAAGGCTCCTATAACGCCTGCTAGTAGCGTTATATAACCTAAGCCTATTATTAGAGAGTCGCCTTTTAGTAGCTCTTTTTAGTAGGTCTCTATTATACTACCTAGCGGTATTATTACTAGCGCGCGTGCTTATTTAGTAAGCCTTTTAGCTATCTTCAATATACCTATTGGCGCTACTAAGCCCTTAATTAACTACCTTATTATAGCTATTTATATAGAGAAGAGCTCCTATTATTAAAGATATACCTATAGGTATTAATACTCTTTGCTTTTAGTATTTAAGAGGTAAATTAGTAGGCTAGCATACCTATAAGAATTGCTTTATAGAGGGGGCTATAGCCCTATAGATAATATCTACTAGCCTTTAGGCTAAATAGAGCTTATCTCTACCCTTTAAACCTTCTTTTCTATATAGGTAATAATATACTAAGCGTCTATAAGGTTTAATAGCGCTTAGAAGTATTTAAATTTTACTTAGGAGAGGTTCTTAGTGAATCTATCTGCTAGTATCTAGTCTATAGATATATATAGCACCTTAAAGGTACCCTTTATATATTCCTAGCGAAGCTATATATTTTAGATATTAATATGCTATAGATAGGTTAATATTCTCCCTTCCTCTCTAACTACTAGTTAAATAGTTTGCTAATTATTATAATAAACCTTCTAAATATCCCTAAGTTCTAGAGCGATATTACAGCATAGCCTCTAAAGTGCCATAGTCTATTTAGCAGTATATTCAAGACTTAGGAGCTCTACTTCTATTATGGACGTTATTATAGTTATTTAGTAGGCTGCTTTCTATTAAATTGCGCCTCTAAAGAGCATTATTATGAAGCCCTGGGAGGATCTATAAGTCTTGTTGTTATTAGCAAAAGAGGTATTGCTAGTAATAAGCAGCGGAGTCTCCTTCCTATTACCCCCAGAGCTACTATAGCAAATTGCGAGGTAGCGGGTAGTATAGAGATATTAGATATACTGCCTTGCTGTAGTGAAGTGCTGCGCGCTTAGATTTATAAGGAAGCGGGAAAGTTAGGCTATAGCAAAGGCTATATCTAGCTATACTATTAATATAGTATATAGGATACTTCTAATAAGTAACTAGTACTCCTTAACTTATGCGAATATAGCCTCGCCTTTATTTTTAGTAAGTTTAGTAAAAGGTAGTAGAGTAGCGGGGTAAATACTACTATAGAGTTTAAAGCGCTTAGTGATAGTATAGATATACTAATTATAGACTAGATAAATCCTTTTAGCTACTTAGTTATACATAACACGCAGCCTGAGATACTATTTAATAGGGCCTAGTTTGCGAATTTTATATAATATCTCAATAGCCTTAATAAGCTCTTAAGCTTATTTCTTATAGTTATAGTAAAAAAGGATAAGGAAGTTACTAATATAGAATAGGATAAGAACTCTATAATACTTATCTTGAAATAAGTAGGCCTCTTTATTATATAGGGAGAGCTTAAGCTTATGTAGGGTTGAAGAAAACTCCTTATACTATAGGAGGGGTGCGTCCTTAAGGCTATATAGGGCCTTATTGAGCTTAATGAGCTTCCCTTATTATTTAAAGCTATCTGGGAGGTAGTAAGTAACTAGCTCTCCCTTTGGGTTAATATCTGTATTTAAGAAGGCGTTTATAACGTTATATTATAGGATTTTATAGGTAAACTGGGCTATAATTGCTATTACTACGCGCAGGCTTTGCGCTATGAGTATAGTAGTATAGGTGGAACTAAGAGAGGAGGTATCTTATATATCTCCTCTTATATAGATTTACGCTTTATAGGAGTTAAGGCGATTACTATAGAATTTATAGGAGTATACCTATTTTAAAAGTAGAGGGGTTAAATATGCCCCAGCTTAGTTAATAATATACTAGATACCTATTATAGTGAGTTTAGTAATCTCCTTCTTTATAGTAGCTTAGAATATACCTCATAGCAGCTCCTTAAGCTTATTAACCTTAAAGTAGTTATTTAGGGGCTTTATTAGGTCCTCTATAAAGTATATAGTCTTCTGCTTAGCGCTGGGGTGCGTCTCTAAGTCATTCTAGAGGCGTGCAGAAACTATGGAGTGGAGAGTCTTATAGCTAAGAGTGCTTTTAGTAATAGCTTCCTATTAATTAAGCAGAAAGGCTACAAAAAAGGCTTGCTAGCAGTTAGTATCTAATAAGCTTAAGCTATCTAGATATATAGTTATAAGGACTCTTAGATATCTCTCTTAAGTGCTCTATTAGGTAGGGGGCCTATAATCTCGTTATTAGTATAGATAATAAGTAAGTATTATTTTAGCTATTAAGGGGGAAGCTCTTCTAGTATTTATTAAGCTATGCTTACTAGGCGCTTGGGTAGCTAGTTCCTAAGCGTTTGAAATAGGTAGCTAGGCTGCTTTAAGCGTACCTGTAGCTATGGGGGGGGGAGATATAATTATCCTAATACCTGATCTTGTTCCCAGTATGCTATTAGGTTCAGGAGATTGTTTAGGTATTAGTAACCCTCTCTATATATTAGCTAGTAGGCTTTATAGCTTTGCGGCAGTAGTATAAGGCGCTTCTAGAAGGGAAGCAGCTAGCATAGAGAGCCTAAATAGCTCTCTAGGGGTATTATTTATTATAAGGTTACTAGTTGCTTTATTA
>JAXCEF010000927.1:0-10188 GCA_037178605.1 Colletotrichum euphorbiae | reverse complement strand
GGGAAATAAATAGAGACGATACTACTAATAAAGGAGACTTATTATAGTCCGTTATGTAGTTAAAATAACACCTGCGAGATTTAGAGAAAGCTATCAAAACGTTAAAGTCAAAACAATGACTAGTAATCAAAATCCCTAAGATATCAGAAAGCAAGAAGAAGAATTATGTGGATATAGAAGGGTTAAGTAAAAATTAATATAATTTCTTTTGTCTTTTGATATTATTTTATCCTATTTCAACCTTGAATTTGCAGACCTACCTACACTTCTAAACACAATATTCCCTTACGCCTCTTAATTTTCTTTTTCTTTAGAAAGTTTGAGATTTTGGGGATAATATCTCTAAAACTTTAGGGATAAGGGCAAGAGATATTTACTATCATTATCATCATCAGTTAGGTATTTAAGCTCAATAGAGAAAGTTCACTTATTAAGTCTACAACTTAGAATATAAGCTACTAATAGATATATATAGTTATACTATACCAACCCACCTATAACAATCAAACTGCAATAGCAGAAAGTTATATAAAGGTAATAAAAAGAAGATGACTTATAGAGGAAATAGTAGTACTTTTATATAATTAAGAGTTTTATTTACAGACCTATCCTTTTACTATATTATATATTTACTACAGTATTACTTAGAAACATACCCCTCCCTCAAACACACCCCCCCTTCTCTATCTAACTTTCCTCCCTTATATTATAATATAAAGCCCCAAGTGCTAGGCAATTTCCTAAACATCAAAATCTAAGAGCAGTTTAAGCATAAAAGGATAGCGAGAGTAAGTAAAACTAGCCCCAGGATAATAATCTTAAGCTTACTTAGAGTAAAGACTATTTTAAAGGGCTAAAAGGTTAAACTTAGCTACAGCAGTAATAGCGGTATCAGCTGGAATTCAAGACTATAGAAGCACCACTACGCTATTAAATTCACTACTCTCTCTTCTCTTCTTATTATAAATAACCCTATATCTATACCTCATATAAATACTTAGATTATTAAATAAATAACTCTCTTATATCTTATAGAAGAAATAGTTAGTATAAGGAGTACTAGGTATAGAAAATATACTTAAAGTATAGTTTTTAGATATAAATACTAGTCGTGGGATTCCTAGTAGCTTAGGCTCGCTCTTCATAATAAATATAAGGCACGCTATTATAACCTCCCTAAGACTAGATAAATAAGCTATAAGTAGCTACTACCTATTAAAAGACCTTTGCCTGCTAGGAACCAGAGATAAAGGCAGCAGACATATAGATAAAAACTTAACAACAAAAGCTTCTAGTACCCTTAGTAGTCTTAAATATTCGCTTGAAATCCTGCTTGCTAAGATAAGCCTTCCAGAAAGCCAATCTCATAATATCAGTGGATTCATTAGAAAAGACTTGTAATATAAAAGCCACCTCAGAGTACTTATTACTAGGAAGGTTAAGCTGAAGCTAAGCGAGGCTTATAATTACCTGAAAAGTCAAAAACTATTAGTTAATAAGCAAGAGAGAAGGAAGGAGAGAGTTTAACCTAGAGCTAATTATTAGTATACTAGATAAAAAGGGGTATATTATTTCGCTTTATCTAAGGCATAGGGACATTAGAGCTAAGAACCCAGAGCGTGGTTTTTACTAGGAGATAACGAGGGCGAGGCTAATTGGTATTTCTAACGCTAGAAATAAGGAAGTTATAGTTAGATATAATAGAAGAGGTGATTCGCAGACCTAAGTAGAGTATTATAAAGATATTTAGTTGAAGTTAAAGAAGATAAGAGGTAGTAAATATAGGAGGAAATAAGATATTTAAGAAGAAGAGGAGGTTATTTATCTAGTTTTATAACCATTTATTACCACAGTAGCAGCTACTAAGCACTACTTTTTGCTTTATTCTTACTGCTTAGAGACTGCACTGATTTACTATTAAGGTTTCTCATTCTATATTTACTTCACTTCTATTAGATAGAGGCAAGGGAGGAGGAGTCAATTATTCTTTCTATTTAAACCTCATCAACTTACTTATATTAGGCATTTAGCCTATTCGCAGATATAAAACCACACCTTCAACCCCTCCAGCCCTCTCTATTCTTTTCTTTTCTATTATATTCACTACACCATATCACAACATATCACAAGCCCGCCCCCTCACTAAAACCGCAGTCTTCTAAACCCCTTCCTTTAATTAATTTAATTATACCTTAGTATATTAGGTCTATAAATCAGTTATTCCTACCTCTCCTACAGTCTAAACACAGTATTTCACAATAGGGAAGGTTATCTTTTATAATAACCAGAGACTGGATACTAGCGTTCAGCAGCTTCAGACCTCAAACCTTCCTTTGCTCGATATTGAATAGTTAACCCATCCTACGCCTACTACACCTAATAGAAGCCGATTTTGGACTCAAGCAGACACAATCAGAGATATCCTAGGCGTTAGGCCGGGCGGAACCATAAGACATTAGCTACTAATAATTCATTACAGCATACCCCTACCTCCTAGAGAGTTAATTATCAGCTAGATATATCCTTCTAACCTTATAATAAGACGCACGCTTATTAAGCACTAGTCTAGCACCTTAAAAGCACTACGCAAGTAGGTGCTTCCTTCTGAAATATAGTATATTATAGCTAGAATATTTAACGCTATTAGTGCTTTAGAGGATGAGGCTCTAATACGGCCTAATAACATTACTATAGTTATTTGCTATATAATTAGACAAATTAAATATAGTTAGCTATTTTAATATTATATAATTAGAGGCATAGAGGAAGATTTTAATAACAGAGACTTTTAAGATAGCATAGAGGCAGAGTTAAAGTTAGAAACAGCAGATGTCCCTTTTATCCACCTAGCTACTACTACTAGGAGGTTAGTAATCTTTTTAGGTTTACTAATCGACTTATGAGATAGAAGGAGCTAGTTTTATAATAATTAGCAATTAAGGGGAGGAGCGGAGGACAGGTTGCAGTTAATAGTCTTCATTATAATAAGCCTTTTGTAAGGCCAAGGAGCCAACATTTCCAAAGTCTTTATGCAATAACTACGCCTCATGCCTACTATACATACAGACCCTCCACTATAGACATCAGGTTTATATCTTATTAACTAGGTCAGGATATTTTCACAGACTAGGATTTCAGTACTAATAAAAGAACTACTAGTAGCGAGAAAGATTAATTAGGTTAACTAAAATTACCTACTTTTACTAATAAAAAGCTAACCCCTAGATACTAGATATTAATCAAAGCAAATAGGCTTAACCGAGACGCAGCTTATAAACTCAAGGATAGCATCCTCAAAGAAAAGGGCCTAGAAATACAATTAAAGTAGGAAAAGAAGTATAATTATCACTTCAAAGATCAAAATTCCCCTACAACCAACAACATAAATATCAACTCTCCTAGCCCCAGCATAGGAGATTCGCAGACCCAACAACTAGATAACGCTGCAGAAACTAAAGAAATGAGGCTATCAACAGAGTTCAACACTATTTAAAATGCTGAGATAAAGGACGCAATTAAGCAGTTTTTAAGGATAAACAAGCAATAGTAACTAATTAACTTAATATAATATATTAGTATACCTAGGTCTATAAAACTAGTAATATTACCTTACCTTACACTCTTCCCTCATAATTAAGTTCACTATAACTACTATAATAATATAGCTAACTTTAAGTATACTAGACCTAGACCCAACTCTATACTAAATGAAAATAACCCTATTCCTATAGTACCCTAGTATATTAGAGGTAATAAAGAGTCTATAAATCATCTAGTAGCATGATATAGAAAAGGGTTATAAATTACTATAGCAGATTATACTAAGTATTTATCTAATATCTATAATACATAAGGGACCTTAATCTTAGAATGAAATATAGATACTTGCGATCTTATAGGGTTGCTATATATAGCAATCAGAGGCTTCCCTTATGAGCATTATATCCCTCCTCACAGCACACCCTAGGTACTAGGCGAAACCCCCAATAAGACTTTAGTAGAAGCTATAGACCTAGACCTAAAAAACGAGATCTATAATGCAACTATAGTTATTTTATTCCTGAATTACAGCAACACGCATTAGGCATCAATTGTGGTAGACTAAGTACGGGGCTGCAGCTACTACTAGGATTCAGCATAGGACTTATAAAGCAACTAGAGGTTTATAGATACTATAAATAACCTCAAAGAGTAGTATAAAGCATTAGGAGCCCCTAATTAATTACTATAAATCTTATTAACTAGCTAGTATATTATTAACTCTATATAATAACGAGATAGGTTTATATATAAACTTTAATATATTAAGTAAGCTTAGGCATTTATCTAGAAAGGTTTCCTATTACCTTAGTATAGCTAAATAGTCTAGAGGGATCCCAGTACTTTCCTAGAGTCTAATATCCTATTAATTAATTAGTATATCTCTACTATTACTTTAGAGTTTTATAATATACTTATTAAAAGTAGGTTAGCACTGAGAGATATTAATATCTCCCAAGAAGACTTTAAAAAATCACTATTCTTCCCCCAGCTTCACATTATATCTAGCCCTATAGATAGTTAGCCTCCCATTAGTAGTAATAATAATATCATCCTCTCTCTAACTTAGGACCCCCCTTCTAGTCATCATAGTCCGCTCCTATCTGCGCCTACGCTAGGGCCTATATCTATATCACTATAGTTACTAAATTCGCTATTATCCAAAATATCTAATAGAGAGCTTAACTATCTTAGATGCTAAATCGAAGATTATTATTTATAGAGCCCTAACCCCATCCTAAGACCTATAACGCCTTCTAGGACCTTATTAGTAGACCCACTAAGTTATTCTAATTAACTTAAAGCCTTAGATAAGTATAATTATAATTATAAGGACTATATATAATAATAAGTAGATTAGTAGGATTAGATTAAATAGAACATACCTAAGGGGGCATATCACTATAACTTCTCATACCCGCCTCAATAGGGAGGATAGTTTCAGTTATATCAGAAGTTAGAATAAGACAAGGCACATAAGGAGGAGCTAGAGAAAGAGAGGCAGTTATTAAGATATAAACTAAGGCAGAAGGCAAAAGCTAATAATAGCCCTATTTTACAGTAAGACCGCCCACCACAAAGGAGATAATAAAATAAGTCTACTAATAGAGCTCTATATAGTAGCATTTCTTTTATTTCTTTTGTTTTTAATCAGTTATTAAGACTCCCTATAGGGGTCCTTCAGCGAGTCTCAAGGGGACAATTGGGATGAGACAGGATGGCTTAGCTATTCAGTCAGCAGGCCCACTATCAATGGGGTCTAAAACGGAAGACAGCGACACAGAATTATCAGGAATCATCACAATAATCCAGAGTCTTTTTCGGCCTCAAGGGAGCTTATTCCTCAATAATCCTATATATAATTACCTGCAATATCTCTTCTATTTCAAGCCCAATTCTTCCTTTTCTTTCTGATTTGATCTGCAAATCGCGACGCGCATCTTTTGAGCCTGCTTTTATTATTCCTATCCGTTTGTGGGTAGTGTTATGTTATTTGCTATCTTTGCAGTCCCCACCGGGCTCCTGCTCTTCCCAATATATATAAAGGAGGATTTAGAGTTATAGTCTTCTAGTTAGAGGTTAAACTCCCTAATACTAAGATTAACCTCACTATACTCAAGACCTCTAATATTGAGCTTATTTTATTCCTCTCTAGAGTAATTATACCTACTAAATAGCAATTTTAGGCTATAGAAGTGGAGGTTGCTAGCGTAGTATAAGCTATTTAGAAGCTCTACAAGCTAGTTTAGTCTAACTGCTAACCTATTATTATCCTTACTAACTATACTACTACCTATAGCATCCTTACTTATATCTTACTGTATATACTTGATTTTATAAAGCTAAATCTAAAGCTTATTAATATAGCTAATTACCTCTTATAGTTGTAACTATATATTACTTATATTCTAGGTAAACTTAATATAGTACTAGATGCTCTCTCCTAGCTCCTATTACTTTAATATTCTAGTTGAGCCTTACTATTCCCTAAGGCTAATAAACTTGCTAATATTAATAATAGCATTACTAAAAAAGTAACTAACTATAGTCCCTCTGATTTTATTAGGCTTATTGAGGCCTCTATACTAAGAGCTTCTGCGAAGACTATTATTTACCTTAATGTGGAGTTCTCTGCTTAGATTGTGAAGGCCTATGCTAATAACTGAAGATATAGCGCTATCCTGCGCGGCATCACTAATAATAATATTAAGCAATAGCATACTATTACGCCTTATAATGCTCTTGAGGAGGAACGCTGCGCTATAGCTAATAGTTATTACCTTAAATATATCTGGGTTTAACTGTAGATATAGCGTGATAGCCTCCTCTTCTATATTAACACTAAGAACACAGAGAGGCTCTATATTCCCCAAGCTATTATTCCTAACGTCCTTTAGTTAGTATATAATAATAAGTACTATTTTAGTATTAATTATAAGATTTATAAGTTAGCTAGGACTTAGTTCTTTAATAAGGTGAAAGCCTGCTGCTTATATATCTGCTATTACTTAGGATGTTAGGAAAACAGCGTTAATTATAGCCTACCTCTAGGCACCTTTTAGCCTATCCCAATAGTGCCCTACCCCTACTATACTATAATAATTAACCTTATTACAGACTTACCTCCTATTCCTTCTATAGGCACGTTTTAGGCCTTACTAGGCTATAATATACTTAACTGCCTCTTAACGCAGATGTGTAAGTTCTCTAAGAAAGAGCTTTTAATTTCTAGTAATAAGCGATATACCGCTTAGGACTAGGGACTTATATTTATCTAGTTTAAGCTGATATATAACTAGGGCATCCTAGCGCGTATTATTAGTAACTAAGACCCTAAATTTATCTTAAAGATTTAGAAGGCTATCTTTTCTGCACTAAGAATTAAGCTCCTTCTCTCTACTATATATTATCCTCAGACTAATAGCTAGAGTAAGCAGACTAACTAGACCGTTAAGATCGCCCTATAATATTATATATAGGCAGACCTAGATACTCCCTAGGTAGATATTCTTCCCGCTCTTTAGTATAACCTTAATAAGATATTATTAATTATTATTAGCTAGTCCCTAAATGAGGTTATACTAGGCTTCTGCCCCTAAGCTATTCTTCATACTATTACTAATAAATCTTTATTAATAGAGGCTATTAAGATCCTCTAACGTACTTACTAGGAGGAAGCTGCTAGTCTTATTAATGCGGCTAATGAAATCCGCTAGTAGTACTATAACTATTATTAAATAAATATTAAGTTTGATATTAGTAACTAGGTTTAGGTTTGCCTCAGTAAGAGTTACTACCTGCCTAGCCGCCTAAAGTATAAATAGTTAGCAACCTAAGCCAGCCTATTTTATATTACTACTAAGGTTACCTCTATAGCCTACTAGCTTAATCTCCTAGCTATCTAGAAGATCTACCTAGTCCTTAATATTACTTAACTCTACTAACTAACTAAGAGATTAGACCTATTTTATTAGATACTAGCCCCGCTATAACTAATTATTATAAATAGTTATAATAAGTATGAGGTAGAGCGCCTTATTAACTAATAGATTAACTAGCAAGGGTATAATCCCACTATCTAGTATCTTATTAAGTAGAAAGGCTACTCTATAGCTAAAAATATATAGGAGCTACATAAAAGCCTGCTTATTTATACTAGCAACGTAGTTAAAGCCTTTGAAATGGCGTTGCCGCTCTATACTAATAAAGAGTGAGGCTAATTACGCTACTCCTATCCCACAATAGGATCCCTTTAAATATTACTACTGCTTTCTTTAGGACTATATATAATGCCTTTGCTTAGCTTTACCTAAAGATAGCCTTCTTTTATAGAAGCAGTATTATACCGCGCTAAGCCTTAGCGGGCTATTAAGGTATTGGGATGGGACAGGATAGCTTGGCTGTTCAGTCAGCAGGCCCACTGTCAATGGGGTCTAAAACGGAAGACTGCGATATGGGAAGGGGTCGTTCGAGATCATAATCCTACACAAACATCATCATTACTATCATCCATAGTCTTTTTCAGCCTCAAAGGGAGCTCATACCTTAATAATCCTATACACAATTACCTACAATATCTCTTTCATTTCAAGCCCAATTCTTCCCATTCTTTCTAATTAGATCTACAAATCGCTACACGCATCTTTTAAGCCTACTTTTATTATTTATATCCTTTCATAAGTAGTATTATATTATTTACTATCTTTATAGTCCCTACTAGGCTCCTGCTCTTCCCAATAGTACCTAGAGGCAGATCTTTTTGCTCTTTGCCATAACCCTCAAAGGTTTCTAAGAGAGTGAGGTGCCTTCATTACGTCTAGACGTCCCGCTACCATAACACACACCAACACATACCCACTCCTTTCTCGACGATTACAATATCTAGCTCCCATAAAGAAACAAAAAAACAAAGAAATAATAATATAACATATAAATAAGAGCTAGATAGAGGAGAATAAGCGATTTATAGACCTATCAGCCTATAGAGGGATGACTATAGCTAAGCATTCTTTTAAAAAGTTAAAAGGAATGATAAAGACCCTAAAATCCTCCCTTCTTTTAGTATTTCAGCTAGAACTAACTAATTTTTCTTTTTCCTCTCTTATATCCCTCCCTCTTTCTTAATTACCCTTATCTACTACTAGTCTTTTTAATTAGTCTGTTATAGCTAAGATAGCTAAAAAGCTATAGATAAAACTAAGATAGGAGAAATAGCAGTCTTACTAAGCTAATAAGTAAAGTAAGATTAACTAAATTAATAAGAAAATACTAATAAACCTATTTTAATATAGCCTAGAGTACTAAGAGCAAGTATACTAATATATAAAGTATTTTAATATAGTAAGCTATAAGATTTTGACATAGGAGCCTCACTAGGGAAGACTTTCCTAATTTAAATATTAAGACTTAGAGTGGGATCACTACTAAAGTAGTAAGACTAAGGCTATAAAGCCTTTCTATATTTATTTATATTCCTTTCCTTTTTATTACCTTTTATTTTATAATCTAGAAGACCTACTATTACCCCCCCTTTACCTTCAAAAATATTAAGAAGTTATACTAATCTATCTACCTAGTAATATCTCATAGAGATTTAATAAATAATTACTTAATAATACTTAAACATAATTAATATAGTATTTATAGACCTATAAACAATATATCTACCTCTTATTCCAGCAACCTGGATACTAAGTCCTCTTCTAGTAAAGGGAAGCAGCCTGAAGAATAGTTTCTAGGCCCTTTATTTAGTAAGATATAATCTTAAGCTTTAAATGAATTAGTCTCTGAGGATAGTAAGGATAGGCCTGCGAATCTCGACTTAGGGCCTAACCTAGCCTCCTCAAGCCCTTTTAGCATAATAACAAGTGGTTATACTAACTAGGACTTTGCTATTCTAGTAGATATCTTTATAAAGCGTCCTACTATTACTATGATAACTCCTTATTTAACTAGAGCGCCTAAGTTTATTAGAACTAATATCTTAGACTTCTTTATAGAGTATGAGAGCCTTTTAAAGCTATATTATAAGGTTAATGAGCATATAAAGAATAAAGTCTATATATATAGTTTTACTAACTATAGAGATATAGTGCGATTATATATTAATAAAGCTAAGACCTAGGCTAAAGCTAAGGAGAAACTTATTTATTAACTTGAATTTGTAGACCTAAAGACTTAATAGGATTCAAATGAGGACCTCAGAAACCTTATTATAGGACCTTATATTAAAGATAATAATCCTTCCCTAGTTATAGCCTTAATTGCTACTATTTGCTAGCTTTATTAGTATGCTATTTAGTGAGGATATCTAGATCTTGCTAATACTAAGCTTATTTGGGTTGCTTATTATCGCTTTTTTGAGAGGGCTATAAACGCTGTGGCTTGAGAGTTAGGCTGTAAGCTTACTGAAGTTATTTTAAAGTAGTGGATAGTGGTTGAAAATGCCCTTATTAGATAGTGTGCTACTTAATAAGAACTTGAGTAGTTATTAGGCCTTGTTAAACCTGAGCCTATAATAACTTTGTTTATTTCTTTGAAGATGATTTTGATAAGGTTAAAGATAAAGACTAAGGAGCCTTTAGTAGCCTAAATAGTAAGCTCTATTATTAACTCCCTAGTAGAAAACTTTAGAACCCTTAATATTAA
>JAXCEF010000926.1:0-10218 GCA_037178605.1 Colletotrichum euphorbiae | reverse complement strand
GCTTTCAATTATCTCCTCTACCTATTTTTAATCCTTATTAAGTTATAAGAAGGCTTATAGATATGTTTAAACCTCTTCTTCTTAAGTCATTACTAAATCCTAATTAAGAACCTACTAAGTCTAAGTTAGTATCTTAATAGGAGTAATAGAATTAAAACTATATAAGAATAGAAAGAGCTAAAGCTAGTTAGCATATAAATACTTAATTAGTCTATAAAGAGGGCTCTAGGTAAGTATAGGCGAGAGTTAATATCCCTTCTTCCTTTAGTCTATATTAATAATATATATATAATAGGCTTATATCTAGACTTAATTGCTCCATTAGCCCTAGGGCTATAGGCTAAAGTTACTCTCCTTCTTATACTATACTTCTTATTAAACTGAATAATAATATCCTTGTTTTTAGGTTCTCTATCTATAATTAACTCTCTATATAAGCTATAGTAATAAATAACTTCTTCTTAAAGAAACTTTGTAATAGTAGCTAATATAGCCCTTCAAAGCTATTAGGCTTTAGCCTATTTACTAAAGAGGTTTTAAGTCTTAACTAGGTTCTATTCACTTACCTTCTAAATATTAAGCGAAACTCTTGTAAATAGTAATCCTTTAGGCAAAATATAGGTCCTCTTATTATTTATTTAGTATACTCTTCTCTTCTAATAGTCTAAATAGCTTTAGATAGCTTACTTAACCGTATTACATATCCCAGGCTATATATAGTAATCTAAAAGTCTCTTTATTATAGATAGTGCTCCTTAATAGCTACTCTCATTATACGCTCTTGTGATAAGTATCTTATATATCTCTATATCACTAATTACTTTTCTGGGGATTAGGTTTTAATTTGTTAGCTTAGTAAATAATAAGTAGTTCTAAATATAATATTCAATATATTTAACTTAAAGGTATAGTATTAATCAGATTAAACTCCTAGTAGTCTTCTTTATATTATTAAATATTATGTAATTTAGCGCAAAAGTAAAGAGTAGGTCTATAAATTATTCAATAAAGGGTTTGGGATTAATATTATATTATTAATAAGCCTTTCAATATCTCCTATTAAAACCTCTTCTACATATTCTATATCTCTATAGCGTTGAGCTTATTTAAAGAAGCAAATAGCTTTAATATCCACAAAGAAGATCTAGAAATTAATCTATGAGTTAATTTCTCCTCTAGCTTTTTCATTATTAATATTAGAAGGTCCTTAGGGCCTTTAAGATAACCTTCTGTAGTTATGTTTTAAGTCCTATAGATATATTAAACCTCGAAGTCAAATATTCAAATCTATATAATCTATTAAACTACTAAGGCTCCTAGAAGGTTAGTAGTAGCTCTATTAAGTTATACTACTAGTATTTAGGTATCTATTTCTGGAATAAAGTGTCGTCTATATAGATAGGTACCTACCTTTTTCAAAGCCTTCAAAACTCCCTAAAGCTCCTTTTTGCTAGTAGTATAAGTTAGTTCAGGTCCTAACTAGGTGCTACTCTCAAAATGAGAGACTATATATTAATAGTCAATAAATTAACTAAGAACTCCTCTCCAACCTATATTACTAGTATTAATAATAAGATAGATATTACTACTTCTCTCAGTATAGTTTATAGAGACTAGAATAGGGGCTAATATAAGCTTAGTTTTTAGTATATCTATAGTATTCTTATGCTTTTTACTCTAGTTAAAGTTAATACCCTTTCTCAAAAGATTAATAAGGAGCTTAGTAATTACAAAATAATCTCTTACGTAATATCTATAAATATTATGATACTTAAGAAAGCCCCTACTTTT
Organism: Colletotrichum euphorbiae; assembly: GCA_037178605.1. NCBI lineage: Eukaryota > Fungi > Ascomycota > Sordariomycetes > Glomerellales > Glomerellaceae > Colletotrichum > Colletotrichum euphorbiae. The sequence goes on along the minus strand of JAXCEF010000926.1, from coordinate 8,427 downwards.
ATTAAATTAGTATAAGTAACCTATTTAAAGATCTTAACTATCTTTACTTGCTCTAGATAATACTCATTAGTACTACAAACATAGCTAATAATTATTACTACCTCTTAGGCCTATTACAACTTAATTACAGCTATTTTATACTCTACTAGCTCTAAATTAATACCGATATTATTTACCTTCTTTAAATATTCCCAAATAAATCTATAAATTCCTAGAAAAGGCTAAACTTCTTAATTATTATATCTTAAAGTTAGCCCTTTAATTATAATATTATCTACGAGTACTTTATAGTAATAGGGTAAACACTTATATAGGATCTTAATTATAATCCTCATAAACTATATGACTGAATTTATAGCTCCTTGAAGAAATAGTTTTCTATATTATATCTATAAATACCCCCTTCTTACTCTATCTAGTAGATAAAAATGAGTTAAGCATATAATCTAAAAATATGTAACACTACTTATAATAAAATAGCTTTATTATACAGCCTACAATAACCTCACAGAGACTAAGTTATAATAACTCCATTAACGGTTTAGTTACCTATTAGTTTACTAACTTTATAACATATCGTAGCAGGCTAGCTACTAAGTTAAAATATACCTACTCATATATCTCACAAAGTTTCACAAATATTACTAACTTAATATAGAAGCACTAAATTAATTTAAATTCATAATTAAGAACAACTATAACTTTAACTAGACTATAATTATTAATATTTTCTACCTCAAAAGATAACTAGTACTCCATATTATTAATACTGCAACTACGTTTAATATAGCGAAGTTTCTAAAGGGTTTATCTGCAACTATGATACTTCATATCTTTAGATAAAACTAGATCCACACCTATCTCAGCTTATAAGAAATTACTACTACTAATACTAATACTAACTTCGCTAAAAAACGTATATATCTATAGTAAGCTAATTAGTAATATAAATACTATTATATTTCTGCTGTCAATATTAGAGGGACTTTGTTATAACCTAAGAAAACCTCTAATAGTGATAATAGTTAGTATATCAAAGACTTTTCTAAAAACTTATTTACTAAAAGTAATAAAGGTATATGTTAAATTATAAAACTATTTAACTTTATTACTAAGTTAAATAGTCTTATATTAAAGTTCCTTTTATATATAAGAAAGAAAGAAAGTATTATAGTAGAATATATAACTTCTTTTAAGGATTCCCTTATTAGGTTTATGTAATCTAATTAATATCACTTCACTTATGAGCTTAATAAGCCACTATTTCTCCTATATTAGTTTTATCTATAGCTTTTTAGCTACCTCAGCCATAAGAAACTAATTAAAAAGCCTACTAGTGGATAAAAGCTATTTAGAGAGGAAGAGAGATATAAGAGAGGAAAAAAAAAAATAGTTAGTTCTAGCTGAAATACTAAAAAAGAGAGGATTTTAGAGTCTTCGCGATTCCTATCAACGTTTTCAAAAGAACGCACAGCTATAGCAATCCCTCTATAAGCTAATAGGTCTACAAATCGCCTATTCTCCTCCATCTAGCTCTTATTCACATATTATATTATTATTTCTTTATTTCTTTATAACAGCTAGATATCGCAATTATCCAAAAAGAAGTATATACGTATTAGTATATATTATAACGGCGGGACGTCCAGACGTAATAAAGGCACCCCACTCTCTTAGAAACCTTTAAGAGTTATAGTAAAGAGCAAAATTATCTGCCTCTAGGCACTATTAGAAAGATCAGGAGCCTAGTGGGGACTATAAAGATAGTAAATAGTATAAAACTACCCACAAAAGGCTAGGAATAATAAAAGTAGTCTTAAAAGATACGCATAGCGATTTATAGATCTAATTAGAAAGAATAGAAAGAATTAGGCTTAAAACGAGTAAGATATTACAGAAATTCATATATAGGATTATTAAGGTATAAGCCTTTCAAGGCTGAAAGAACTATTGATAGTGGAAAAAAAAGCGTGATAAGTTCTCCTCCTCCCTCTGCATCGCAGTCTTCTGCTTTTAGACCCCATTAGTAGTGGGCCTATGGCTCTGCTAACTAAGCAGCCAAGCCACCCTATCCCATCCCAGTGTTCTCTTTTTACTATAATATTAGGGTTTTAGGAGATTGAAATATGCCTTAGAGGTTAATTTTCAAGGTATTTGTAGATCTCCTTCATAGTTATCTTACCCCTTAAGGGCTTAATAATATAGTTACTAATATTAATAAGAGTTGGGTATTAGATATAAGAATTAAACTAAGTTCTTTTGAAGAGGTTAGCTTATATATCTGACTACTTATTATGTATTAATTAATCTAAGTAGTATGAAAGGGCCCTTCTAGGAGTAGTTAGTGAGTTAATTATTAACTAAGATAGAGAGCTTCTATGTCTTTAAGTAGTAACCTTATTAATTCGCAGTTTAGTAATATATTATAGCTAAGGCATCGTAATAGTGAGGTTAATTAGGAGAAGTAATTTAACAATAAAGTTAACGCCTATTTAGTATTAGCTTTATATAAGTAGGTGAAACAACGCTATATATTGTTCTATTAAGGCTATTTAGAGGCATGTGTGTGTAGGTCTAAGATATAAAATAGCTATGTGAGTAGTGGTGTTGAACTATAATAGGCCTGCGAATACGGTCATGTGATGTATGTATGTATGTATGATATTGTATTGAGCAGAGGCCTTATCCTGCTACTCCGTGGATTATAGTGTTGGCGCAATAGTATCTATAGTATATTATTATTAAGTAAGTCGTCAGATAGAACAGTCTATTTAGATGATTATCAATACTTTCACAGCTATTACTAGCTCCCAACGTAACTACTCTGTCTAGGAAGATATCTTACCTTATATTCTTACTTACCTTAATAAGTTATAAGAATTAGAGAGTAGGATAAATAGAGGAAAGATTTAATAGTAGCTGTTAGTAGTATTACCATACAAATAGTGCGCAATTACTATCGCATACTATAACATATAGTTACTACTACTTAGCATCTGCCACTATTATATAGCGTTTGCTGTCTATAAGTAAGACTAGTAGAATAGAATAAAATAATATAAGGCTTTTACTCCTTTAATATTAAGACCTTTCTTTTATTACTATTTACTATATATTATTTTAGTCTACTATTATTTACTAAACGTCTAAAACCCCCTTAGTACTACTATAGGTATACTGAGAAGATACGAATATCTAGTAGTATAACTACTGGACTTTTTCTTTCTAGATCCTTAACCTTATTAAGTCCCTCTACCCTACGCTTGCTTTATAGCGGGAGCCTAAAAGAGGTATATAAGACGTTTGCGTTAGGATAAGAGCTCAAATTCAGGCTTAAGCTCTAAGTACTCTATTATAATAGACTAGTAAAAGTCTACTGCTAGGTCGTTTTTTCCTTCGCCTTATTTTATAGAGGCGTAATAAAATAATGCCTACTGCGTTATAGTCTTTATACATTACTATAAATATAACTTAGTGGTTTATAGCTTTAGCTAGGCGTTTCTATATAATATAGTAGTACTAGGTAGTCTCTGTTGAGATATAGGCTAAATGCTGTATATTCTGCAGGCTTCCTGCGATATTAGCTAGCTTAATGAGCTACTTGATATTAATAGTTAGAATATTAATACCTACTTGCTGAGAGAGACTATTGGGAAGAGCAGGAGCCCGGTGGGGACTACAAAGATAGCAAACAACACAACACTACCCACGAAAGGATATGAATAATAAAAGTAGGCTCAAAAGATGCGCATAGCGATTCGCAGATCTAATCAGAAAGAATGGGAAGAATTGGGCTTGAAATCGAAGAGATATTGCAGGTAATCGTATATAGGATTATTAAGGTATAAGCCCCTTTGAGGCTGAAAAGACTGTGGATTATAGTAATGATCCTGAATATGATGATGAAAATGTTAAGGATGTCCCCTTCCTAGATATCCTGAGTGCTGGATGCGCGCGTATATATGCGCATATAGGCTTACATAATCACAGCTTTCCTAGCTATACGAGGGCGCCAACCCACGTATCCTTTCCCAATCCTCCCCAAAGCTGGGACTATGGAAGCCCAAACCAAAAAGCTCCGCAGGATGAAAAAAAAACCCAGCCTTGAACCCATAACCTTTGCAACTATAACAGCATGTGTAGACTTATACCCCTATACTATAGACGTCCCCATAACTCATACTATACTTTAGCGAGTGCTTAAATAAGTAGCGTATAGCGTAATCAGATAGACCTTTCGTCAGGTAGGTCTATGTAGCAGCAGCAGCGGCGGGTAGTAATAAGCGCAAAAGTCAGATCTTCTTTAGGGCCTTCCAGGCTTCAAAAGGCGTAGCGGAGGGTAGTAATAGATAGCGGCAAGCGGCAGCATTAGGTAGCAGCATCGGGCAGCAGCGGGCATATAATGGTATGCAGCGCTGGGCAGTAGCGCTAGGCGCAAAAAGAGCGTAATAAAAACTACAGCAATATTAAAAAAACGACGTTTTGGCGGCGCTGCAAAGGGTCCAAAAGTAGGCGCATAGAGTCTTTATGAGATGCTCCAGATCTTCTAAAAAAGATAATATAAAAGGAAAAGAATATAAAAGAGTATAAAAAGGCCATATAGCTATAGAGCTTAGAAACGTCTTCCCTTATTGAGGCTCCTATCTCAAAATCTCATAGCTCACTATATCAAAATACTTCATATATTAGCATACTTACTCTTAGCACTCTAGGCTGCATTAGAATAGGTTTATTAGTATTCTTTTATTAATCTAGTTAATCTCGCTTCACTCATTAGCTCAGCAAACTACTATTTCTCCTATATAGCTTTGTAGCTATCTTAGCTATAATAGACTAGTTAAAAAGACTAGTAGTAGATAAGAGTATTTAAGGGCGTAATTAGGCGTAAAACCGGGCGCACGCAAACTATAAAAAGGAAGGAAAAAGAAAGCTAAAATACTAAAAGGGATGGAAAAAAAAGCTAAAATGCTAAAAGGGAGGATTTCAGGGTATTCGTTATTCCCATCAACTTTTCAAAAGAACGCTTAGCTATAGCAATCCCTCCATAAGCTAATAGGTCTGCAAATCGCCCATTCTCCTCTATCTAGCTCTTATTTATATATTATATTATTATTTCTTCGTTTCTTCATTTCTTTGTTTCTTCGTTTCTTTGTGGCAGCTAGATATCGCAATTGTGTAGAAAAGGATTCGGTATGTGTTAGTGTGTGTTATGACGGCGGGACGTCCGGACGCGATGAAGGCACCCCACTCTCTTAGAAACCTTTGAGGGTCGTGGCAAAGAGCAAAAAGATCCGCCTCTAGGCACCATTAGGAAGAGCAGGAGCCTAGTGGGGACTACAAAGATAGCAAATAACATAATACTACCCACGAAAGGATACAAATAATAAAAGTAGGCTCAAAAGATGCGCATAGCGATTCGCAGATCTAATCAGAAAGAGTAGGAAGAATTAGGCTTGAAATAGAAGAGATATTACAGGTAATCGTATATAGGATTATTAAGGTATAAGCCCCTTCGAGGCTGAAAAGACTGTGGATCATAGTAATGATCCTGAATATGATGATGAAAATATTAAGGATGTCCCCTTCCTAGATATCCTGAGTGCTGGATGCGCGCGTATATATGCGCATATAGGCTTACATAATCACAGCTTTCCTAGCTATGCGTGGGCGCTAACCCACGTATTCTTTCCCACTATTAGTAGCGTTATAAGGGTTCTTCTTTACTATTGTGAATTAAGCAATCTCTATAGCTCTTTTAGCGACTTTAGCCCTAAAGGAATCTAAGTTTATAATACTATATAGCTTACCTTTATAACTGCTAAGTACCCCCCCTCTGCTGAAGTAGCCTCTTTAAGAACCTGGAGCGCTAATGAAGGGAGAGACTTAAGTACCTCTTGGGGTATTATTGAAGCCCCTGACTGCGAGTTATATCACAGCTCTATTAATAGATCCTGTTCATTCTTTACATTCTCTATTAGATAGTACCTATAATAGTTCTATTAGGAAGGCTGCTATTATATCAGCCCCTCTAGATAGTATTTGTACTAGTCCTACTAGGAATACTACTATTGCTATAGCTCCTTTAGGCTTAGAAGTCGTAAGATAAAGTATTATTCCGCTAGGCTACTTATAGTAGAGTCCCGCTAGCTATAGCTTATTAGCACCTATAGTTCCTTAGTAACCTCCCTATAGCTTAATATCTCAGTTTACCTATAGAGAAAATAATACCTTCTAGAACCTATATAGCCTCTTCTTAGATATAATTGCCCTAGTAATTATATAGGGTTTTATTACCTAGGCCTAGCTAGCCTAAGCGCCCTTCTAGCCCTAAATATTATAGTACTATAGAGTATTTAGCCTAATGCCCCCCTCTAATGGTATAGTAAGGAACTAGTCTTCTATAACTATGGAGTTATATACTACTGCGAAGTAAATATCTAGCTCTCCTATTCTTTAGCTTTAGCTAAGTATTCATACTACTATATAGCTATTACTACTTAATAGGAAGTTTTCCTCTAAAGCTCTACTTTCTCTTAGTAGGTTTATATTCTTGTAGATAAAACATATAATACTACGAGTTAAATAGGTTGCCCGCATTATATAACGCTATCTAATAGAAGTTTGCCCCTACTATAGTAGAAGCTTGGACTTAGCTCTAGGAGAACTAGTTTACTATTAACTAGATTAATATTAAAGATAATATCCGCTAAGGTGCACATAAAGTCTTTAAGTATATAAGGGTATAGAGATCTGTTACTCCCTATTAGCTACTTATAGTCTTATATTAGTCCCTTAATCTACAACTCTGATAATTTCTATATAAGCCTAAAATAATAGATATAATAGATATATCTCTCTCTCTTATAGATAAGACATACTGTACTATCTGACGTGCACACGCTCTATTCTTATCTTCTATAGGAGCTTACTACGCCCTCTACTTAGCTAAACTAAGTAACTCTACTTATTAGAGTTATTTAACTCCTACTAGGATTCCCCGTAATAGGACTGTTGATATAATTAGTCTGGAAATCGCGGAGGATTCCAGTAGAACTGCGCTAATAATTGCAATACACCACATTAGGCTAATAGGCTAGCTAGTAACTAAGCCCTCTAGGGCAGCTACTATAACGCTTAGAAGCCTTGGGAAATTCCTTAATAGTTTTACTACTTATAATAGATAGCCTAATACTATCGCAGTAATTAAGCATACTAGGTCTTTAAAGATACTAACCCTGAGACTGTTATTAACTACCTTATGAATAATAGATATAAGCTTATTAATATCTATAAATAACTTAACCTATCTAACTTATATTAGCTATAAGTAGGATAGATAGGTATTTCTAACTTCAACTTAGTAATACTTCCCTCCCCTAAGGAGGAGACTAATCGCTAGCCTATATAGAATAATTTTATTTGCGACTCTAGCGATATACTAGCCTCAGATACTAAGCGCCCCCTCTTTATAAGCCTTATAACTAATACTACTGCCCCTGCTCCTCCCCCTACTATTAACTTCACTTTAGAGGCTAGTTAAGTTATTAATGCCTCTCCTAAGCTATATAAGAGCACTTGCCTTTATAAGTGGACCTATCTCTGCTTCTATATATCTGCCTAAGTTAATAGGCCTATAGAGGAAGTTTGTATCAATATTAGTACTGGGATGGAACAAGATGGCATGGCTGTACAGTCAGCAGTGCAGCAGGCCCACTACCAGAGTGGTCTGAAATCAGAGGACTGCGATGCAGAAAGAGGATTAGAAGAATCATGCTTCAATCACGTTTTTTTCAATGCTTTCAACCCATAGTCTTTTAGCCTCAAGGGGCTCATACCTTAATAATCCTATATACGATTTTCGCAATATCTCTTCCATTTCAAGACTAATTCTTTTGTATGCTTTCTAATTGGATCTATGAATTACTACACACTTCTTTTAAGCCTATTTTTATTATTCCTATTCTTTCGTAGGTAGTGTTATGTTATTTGCTATCTTTATAGTCCCCATCAGGCTCTTGCTCTTTCCAATAGTGCTTAGAGGCGGATCTTTTTGCTCTTTGCTAAAACCCTCAAAGGTTTCCAAGAGAGTAGAGTGCCTTCATTGCATCCAAATGTCCCGCCGTTATAATACACACCAATACATATATACTCCTTTTTAGATAATTATAATTTCTAGTTACTATAAAGAAACGAAGAAATAAGGAAATAAAGAAATAATAATATAATATATGAATAAGAGCTAAATAGAGAAGAATAGATAATCCATAGACATATCAACCTATAGACGGATTAGCTATGCGTTCTTTTGAAAGTTAATAGGAATCAAGAAGACCCTAAAATCCTCCCTTCTTTTAGTATTTCAGCTAGAACTAACTATTTTGCTATTTCCTCCCTCATATCCCCCCCCCCCCCCCCCCCCTTTTTTTT
>JAXCEF010000925.1:0-10235 GCA_037178605.1 Colletotrichum euphorbiae | reverse complement strand
CTGTGATGGAAAGTGTAAAAGCTTCTTCGTCTCTTTTCTTCGGCTCGGCCGGGTGGGGGATGGAAGGGGGGTGTGCAGGTTTTGTTTTGCCTCCCCCCCCTTTCGTCTGCTTGTTGGTTGGTTGGTTGCGGTTCTGCAGCAGCGCCAACGGTGGCAGGGCAGAGCAAGCCATGTATGTGGTTTGCTTGTTGCTTGGAGTTGTGAGTAGGTGGGTGTGTAGGAAACCGTCAAAAAGTCTGAAAATCGTTACTTAGGAATTCTGGGTTTGGGGGCCGCAGGTTGTTGTGTGGTTGTGGGTGGCGGGCTCCCTTTCTCTCTCTCTTACTCTCTCTCATTCTCTTTTTGTCTTCTTCTTCTTCCCTCCTACCTCTGGGTGGAAAAAAAAGAAAACCCCCCCCGAGTATGTCTTGCTTAGGGTTCCCGAGCAGCAAGCTACCCCTGCTGCAATTTTAGCTCTAAGCAATTTGATTTACTAAATTTTTAGGGTTAAGTAAAATAATTTCACTTAAGGGCGCAGCTATAATCCCGGGCTAATCTCTCGAAATGAGGTAGAAGTTATATCATTATAAGAGTTTAGTAGCTAAAGGCCTAGATTAGAGAAGAATAAATAGCTTTGCGCGTAAAAGGTAGGTGTATTGAGGTATTTGTCGGACTTTGCGCGTCAATTGGGTGAAAATCGGTGTGTGTATTTCGTAAGTTCTAAGGTACAAAGGTCTCCACCAAAATCTCTGCTAGATACAGGTACCCACAATCCAGCTATCAGTCGGGACGGATTTCAGGTCAAATCGGCATACGCCCAGTTCAACACGCCCCCTCAGGTTGGTGCCCAAAGGGTCCAAACTGGACAAACTAGCCAAAATGGCCCAAATAGCCAAAATAGCCACTTTTATAAATCTCAAATCCCCCACTTATAGGCCCTTTTGCATATAGCCCATTTGAGGGTATATCTATTGCTTTAAATTGCTCCCGTTATGCTTATTAAAACCTCCTAGTAGGTAGGAAAGAGTGACGCTATTTATAGAGCTATTTTAGCCTGTTCAGGCTCTAATTTAGTACGCCTATTATCTGTAAGAAGGTCGCTTTTATCCGCGAGGTTAAGTTAGCTAATGAAGGTAGCGAAGGAGGCGGCTAGTAGGGCCTTCATCATCCCATCTACTATCATTTCAGCTAATCAGGTATAAATAACCTCTATACGGTTATCCTGAATCTCTTATTGTAGCTAATAGTTGTGGATATCGACGTGGTGTAGCTTGGTTTATAGTTGGATGATCTCTTGGGTTACTAGCCGTATCGTTTAGGTATTATCGCATTAGATAACTACCTTGAGGCTATTGTGAGGCTAATTGACTGCAACTGCATAAGAAGGCTCTCCTCTAGGAGGGAGGCTTACCTATAAGGCAGTTATTAGCTAACTTACGAATAGTTCTTCCTTTATAGCCTGTAATAGGGCTAAAAGCTCTGCTTCTATAGTGGAAGTTATGACTATCTGTTATTTATTAGCTCTCTAAGCGATTATCCCTCTAAATAGCTTTATTGCAAAGGCTTAAGAGCTCTTTTAATCTATCAAATTATCTGCAAAACTGGCGTCTGAAGCTACCTCTAACCCATTAGTATCCTTTACTCTATACTCGAGATAGAGCCCTTTCGTCTTTAGTAAGTATTATATAGCCTAATCAGCAGCTTAGTAGTATTTTGGGCTAGGGTTTTGGTTGAATCTCGCAAGACGACTGACTGCAAAAGCGATATTAGGTCTGGTTATATTAAATTAGTTGGCGATAGCAATAAGGGTTCTAAATGATATCCTAGCTAATATAGTAGTATAGGTATTATAAAGGTTATGAGGCTGTTAATTACCTCTTACTATAAGTCTCGCCTTAACTTTTAGAAGCTTGCTATACTTACTTAGCTTATAGGTATATACCTAGTAGCATCTAAGGACCTTATGACCCTTCGCAGGTTTTTGTGATACTATTAACTAAGATTAGGATATTTAGTGGCTCTAGAGATAACTCTCTTCAGCCTGGATAAACTTAGCCCCTATAGGGTGATTTTATAGTTTGACGTGTAATGAGGGCAACTTTGGTAATAACTTCTAGTAGGTATTTTGCTACTTTGGATTTATCCCTGAAGTTATTACTTCTGGGGCTGGGAATAGTAGCCTTGTTGTGATATCCCGGGCAGGCTTATAGCCGCTCGCTAAAGGATTAATGGGTTAATTAGACCACACTAAAGACCTTTAACTATTGTTAGTTTTATATATATAAGGCATATAATATATATTAGGTTTGCTTATATAGGGCAAGTAATAAATATTAGGCTTGCTAGGTTTTATCCTTATGTGAGATTTATTAGTAGTATAGCTTAAAAAGACCGCCTTATATGAAGTTCTCGTGGTGACTCTAACCTTTAAATGAAAGTCTGAACTTGGGTTAGTATTATTAGAAACTGCTGAGATATGCCCCCTCACGTTAAGGTCGGCGTGAATGCCTTCCTTAAGTGCTTGGAAGAATTTTAATTTGGGGGACTGTGGGGGAGTTAGCAGCAGAGCAAATTTTGCTTGAGAATAGCTATACAATAGCTCTAGTGCTGATACTTTACTATTTATTTAGTTATCTTTATCTTCTACACGTTGTAGGTCGTTATTTAGGTTTATAGTAGCTTTAGAGTTGCTCTAAATAGCAGTTCTTAGGTTGAGGAGCGTAGTATAGTGATTTTAGATCTCCTCTAGGGTTATGTCTTTGAAGTTATTATGGCGGGTATCTATTTAGCTATTAAAAATAGCCTCTTTATTGAAAAGGACGTCTCAAGTAGTAATAACCTCTCCTTTTAGAGGGTTCTAAATCCTATAGCTATTTGAGGTAGTATAACTAATGAGGTAGCTAATCTAGGCTTTTATAGCTAGTTGCTGGCGTTAATTTTGATGAAGTTGGGCGTCTGAAGTTATCACAAAAGACTTACTACTATATACTTGAAGATAGGTTAGGTTAGGTACTGTAAAACCCTCTTTTGACGTCTTATGAAGTATCTCATAAGGCGTCTTCTAGCCTTTTTGCTGTTTTTGTGGCGTCTAGTTATATAGATAGGTGGCAGCTTTTATGATTTCGGGCTATAGCACTATAGGTAGTGAGGCTAAGAGTTATAGGGAGCGGGATTTTTGCTTAATAATAGTAGCAATTCTTTTAGCGCCTCTATTTTGGGCTTATGTATTTGGAGCGGATGGCTCTATTTGAATACTCTTGCTTTTGAGCCTTGCTATGACTCTTAGGTGTTAAAGTATCTTATTATTAGTCTTAAGAATTTGGACCTTGGTCTTATACTATATATTAATTATTAATATAACTTTATTTACTACTTAGATGAGGGATTTGCTTGTTTAGTTAGCTAGGTAGAAGTCCTAGGCAAAGCCTGAGGCTCTGTCTACTATAATAGCTGCTAATATATACGCTCTATATCCCTTATTATAGTTGTAGAAGTTAATGGCGATCCTTTTGCTAGGTTTTAATGATATTACTGACTCTCTTGGGGCTTGGCGGACCTGTCTTATTTTCTTCGCTATAGCGTAAATACTTAATAGTCTTAATAGGCTTGTTGTTATTGTTAATATGAATACCTCTTGTGGCCTTAGGTAGCTGTTATAAGGGTTCTGGGCCGCAATGGCTAATATGTTAATGCTATAATAGCATTGAACCTCGAAGAGGTCTGCGAATAGTTAAAGAATTATACTTTTGGCGAAGAGGACGTTCACGTATCTCGTCTGGAGGGGTGGTGGATTTATAGCTATTAATTGTAGCTATTACTATAAACCCCATAGGGATACTCGCCCCCTTATGTGTATAATACTTGAGCAGATGCTATTAGTTAATATTAAATATCTCCGCTACGTAGGTGTAATCTCTTCGTTGGAGGCAGTTTTAATTAGGGTCGCTAGGTCTTATATCCCACTATATACCCTTCTTTTGAAGCAGTTATATGGATATGAGGCTAGTAGTAAGATTTTTGTAATATGCTACGTTATTGAGTTGAAGGGTTATTAGCAGCCCTCTAGGGCCTTAAAGGTGAAGGTCTATAGACCCCCAGCTATTAATAGCAGCCCTTGAGGTCCTAGCGATAATGAAATCGTCGTGAGAGGCTAATTAAAGGTTAATAAATTGTAATAGATTATTAAATATATATATCGTCGCTCTAGTATTGAGTAGGACTGAGGAAGAGAGGGAGTATTAAACTTTTTTAATTACTATTAAAGTCCCCCTATATCTACTATTATAGCTACTATATAGTTATTAACCTAATTAATAAGTCTTCGCCTTTTTGAATTCCTCCACTAAATCACTACTAGGCTAGATCCTCTTAATAATATAGTTAATAAGGTTTTTATTAAGGCTAAACTATTTGGGCTGGTCTTCTAGAAAGGTGATGTAGCAGCGCTAGAGAGTATATCCCTTATAGTAGCAGAGAGCATACTACCTATTGTTGCTGCGGTCGTTTTAGTGAGGCTTTTTGTTATATAAGTCTTGCTAGCTGCTAGCCTTATGCTTATAGCCTCCTCCTCTTTGCTAATACTTGGGGTTATTATCTTTAGAGTTGTTATTATTGATATCTACTGTAGTAGGCCTAAATACGCCCCTCCCAGGCTTGCTCCTGAATGTGGTATCTGCGAGCTGCTGGATAGCTTCACGGGTAGCTAGGAGAATATTACTAGCCTCAAGCTTGTCTTTATTGGCCTTCACGCCCACAAGGGCTTAATAACCTCTAATCTAGGCAGCTAAAGGAGAGTTACTTAAGACCCTATAGTAATTATTAAACTATAAGCTTAACTGCTCTATTTGAGGGACTTTTGCTACTTAGCCTTTAAAGATAGCTATATCCTATTGCTTAACCTAAAGGGTAATCTCTTCTTATATAGTAATAGTTCGATTTTTCCTATTCAAAAGGATATCTTTATACTTGCATACTACAGCCTTTTTTTAATCGATAACTAAGCCACTAACTCAGGCCTGGAGCTTTAATACCTAAGTAGCAATATCTTCTTTTGCTAAGCAGTAAGTCTCGAGGTATTGGCGATGGATAGTATTGGATATCTAGTCCTATATTGTGGTGACGTTTCTAATATACTTAGAGTAAACCTTCTTCTCCTCCACATATCGGGTTATTATAGTATTATAGAACTTCATCTCCTTCTCTTTAAAGTTACAAATAGTATCCTCTTCATTAGTAGGGGTTAAGTTAGTACGAGTGCTTAGGTAGGCCCTAATAATAAGCCTTATATCTGGAAGGTTGGGTTTTGTGATAGCGTCACTAAGCGATAGCTTGTTAGTCTTACTTGGATCAATATAGTGCTATAATTCAACTCTAGAGGCGCGAGCCTCCAGCTAATTAATCCATAATATCCAATCCTTCGGACTATTCAGCCGGATCTTCGTGATAGCCTCATCAGCAGAGGGCTTAGACATATTGGGGGGCATTATAGGCCTTTAGAGGGTGGCGAAGAGTAGGTTAAAAATAGTTTAGGTGCAACTTAACGCGTTATCCGGTCGCGATAGCTTCAAAATCAGATAACGATGCGTATGAGACTCTTAATTGTCGGACTTTGCGCGTCAATTGGGTGAAAATCGGTATATATATTTCATAAGTTCTGAGGTACAAAGGTCTCCACCAAAATCTCTGCTAGATACAGGTACCCACAATCCAGCTATCAGTCGGGACGGATTTCGGGTCAAATCGGCATACGCCCAGTTCGACAGTATTAAGAGTATAACTTGGCTTTTTTCCCGCTTAGTTGCGTGCGGAAGGAAGCCTTCTTTTAAGATACGCGTATTCATAACTTAAGCGCTTAGCCTCCACTTAGCGCCCGCTTAGCGTATTCTTATGATATTTATATATTCTTATAATAACCAGCTATTTAGTAGAGAGCTTTATAATATTATTAATAAGGAGATTAAAACTATAAGTATTATAAAAGATTAAGAGAATATTTTAAGGCTTACTATATAAGTATTTTCTTAATATAAAGCCCTTATTATATTATTTTTATCTATTATTGAAGTATTGACCTATTTAAGAATAGAATTATTATTAATTATAGTAGTCTTATAGATATAAAGGGCTGGACCTAAGCTTTTGTAATAAGAGGTAGCTATAAGAGTATAGCTATAGGCCTTAACTAGGAAAGATTAGAATACTAGAACATAGGTATTTATTACTATATTAGACTATTGCTTAAGGTCTAAACTCTGGTATATAGCAGGATTTTCCTATTTATATATTTAGTAGCTACTAATTTGCTAGCGTTCTGCTAACAGTGCGGCTATATGAGGTGCACCTAACTATTATTCCTTATAATTATCCCCCTCTCTAAAGCCTTAGTCCCTAAGGCGTTAAAGAAAAGAAAGTAGAGTAATGCGGCACCTAGCGCTAAAGCTTATTTTCACCAACCGCAAGGTGTCGGACCTTTACGCGTCAATTGGGTGAAAATTGGTGTGTGTATTTCGTTAGTTCTGAGGTACCAAGGTCTCCACCAAAATCTCTGCTAGATACAGGTACCCACAATCCAGCTATCGGTCGGGACGGATTTCAGGTCAAATCGGCATATGCCCATCGGCGTACGCCCAGTTCGACACGCCCCCTCAGGTTGGTGCCCAAAGGGTCCAAACTGGATAAACTAGCCAAAATGGCCTAAATGGCCCAAATAGCTACTTTTGTAAATCTCAAATCCCCTACTTATAGGCCCTTTTATATATAGCCTATTTGAGGGTATATCTATCGCTTCAAATTGCTCCCGTCATGCTCGTTAAAACCTCCCAGTGGGTAGGAAAGAGTGACGCCATTTACAGAGCTATTTTAGCCTATTCAGCCTCCAATTCAGTACGCCTATTATCCGCAAGAAGGTCGCTCTTATCCGCGAGGTTAAGTTAGCTAATAAAGGTAGCAAAAGCGGCAGCTAGCAGGGCCTTCATCATCCCGTCTGCCATCATTTCAGCTAATCAAGTATAAATAACCTCTATATAGTCATTCTAAATCTCTTATTATAGCTAATAGTTATAGATATTAACGTAGCATAACTTAGTTTATAGTTAGATAATCTCTTAGGTTACTAGCTATATTATTTAGGTATTATCGCATTAGATAACCACCTTAAGGCTATCGTGAGGCTAATTAACTATGACTATATAGAAAGGCTCTCCTCTAGGAGGGAGGCTCACCCATAAGGCAGTTATTAGCTAGCTTATAAATAGTCCTTCCTTCGCAGCCTGCAATAGGGCCAAAAGCTCTGCTTCTATAGTAGAAGTTATAACTATCTATTATTTATTAGCCCTCTAGGCTATTATCCCTCCAAATAGCTTTATTACAAAGGCTTGGGAACTCTTTCTATCCATCAAGTTATCTACAAAACTAGCGTCTAACGCCACCTCCAGCCTATCAGTATCCTTCACTCCATACTCAAGGCAGAGCCCTTTCGTCTTCAGTAAGTATTATATAACTCAATCAGCAGCTTAGTAGTGCCTTAGGCTCAGGTTTTAGTTAAATCTCACAAGACGACTAACTATAAATGCGATATTAGGCCTAGTTATCACAGCAGTATATAGTAGTAATCCAACTTTTTATTAATATAACTAAATCTCTTGAGGCGTTACTTGCTCTTTATATTGGAGTAACTCTTCAGCAGCTATCGGGGTATTATATTATAAGCTAGTATCAACGTGGTCCTCCTTTTTCAGCAGTTTTATCAACTTATCAATAAACACTAACTACAGTAGCTATAGCCTCTTATTCGGATGATCTTAAAGGACTTCGATCCCTAGGAACTAATATAGGTCTTAACTACTCTCGAGATAGTATCGTTTCTATAGTTGTCTGATTAGCGAAGTAGTATGACTGCGATCTTCGGGGGGATACGCCATAACGTAGTTATCAACGTAGAAGAAGAATAAGACCTTGCTATAGCGCTAATAACAGTTTTTACTAGGTATCTACTTAAAATTAAGGGTATTTAGACCCTTTTCGAGGTGTTGCTGCTATAAAAGAGGGGATCTGCGAAGCCTATATAGGGCCTTTAGCAGCTTGAGCACTCTTCCAGGCTCTCAATACCCTAGCAGCATCTCTATATAGACCTCTTCATTAAGGTTAGTGTATATAAAGGCATTAATAGCATCATATTAGATTAGATCTATATTAAATTAGTTAGTAATAGCGACGAGGGTCCTAAACGATATCCCAGCTAATATGGCAGCATAAGTATTACAAAGGTCGTGAGGCTATTAATCGCCTCTTACCACAAGTCTCGCCTTAACTTTTACTAGCCTACTATACTTATTAAGCTTATAGATATATACCTAATAGCATCTAAGGACCTTATAACTCTTTGCAATCTTTTATAATACTATTAACTAAGACTAGGATATTTAGTGGCTCTAGAGGTGACTCTCTTTAGCCTAAATAAACTCAGCCCCTATAGGGTGATTATATAGTTTAACGTATAATAAGGGCAACTTTAGTAATAACTTCTAGTAGGGATTTTACTACTTTAGATTTATCCCTAAAGTTATTACTTCTGGGGCTAGAAATAGTAGCCTTATTATAGTATCCCAGGTAGGCTTTATATAGCTGCTTGCTAAAGAATTAATAGGTTAATTAGACTACGCTGAGGACCTTTAACTATTATTGGTTTTATATATATAAGGCATGCGATATATATTAGGTTTGCTTATATGAGGTAAGTAATATTTATTAGTAGTATAGCTTAAGAAGACTGCCTTATATAAAGTCCTTGTGGTAACTCTAACCTTTAAATAAAAATCTGAACTTAGGTTAGTATCTAAAACTACTAGATCACGCCCCCTCATATTGAGGTTAGCGTAAATACCTTCCTTAAGCGCTTAGAAGAAAGTAGTGGGAAGAGCAGGAGCCCGGTGGGGACTGCAAAAATAGCAAACAACACAACACTACCTACGAACGGATAGGAATAATAAAAGTAGGCTTAAAAGATGCGCGTAGCGATTCGCAGATCTAATTAGAAAGAATGGGAAGAATTGGGCTTGAAATAGAAGAAATATTGCAGGTAATTATATATAGGATTATTAAGGTATGAGCCCCCTTTTTAGGCTGAAAAAGACTATGGATAATAATGATGATTCTTGATGATTAAGAACGTATCGCAGTCTTCCGTTTTAGACCCTATCAACAGTAGGCCTGCTAACTGAACAGCCAAGCCATCCTATCTCATCCCAATCGTCCCCTCGAGACTCGCTAAAGGACCCCTATAGGGAGTCTCAACAACTAATTAAAAACAAAAGAAACAAAAGAAATACTACTATATAGAGCCCTATTAGCAGACTTATTTCATTATTTCCTTTGTGGTGGGCAGTCTTACTACAAAACGGGGCTATTATTAGCTTTCGCCTTCTGCCTCAGTTTATACCTTAATAACTACCTCTCTTTCTCCAGCTCCTTTTTATATGCCTTATTCTATTCTTACCCCTAATATAACTAAAACTATCCTCCCTATTAAGGCGGGTGCAAGAAGTTATAGTAATATACCCCCTCAGGCGTATTCTATTTAATCTAATCCCACTAATTTACTTATTATTATATATAGTCCTCATAATTATAATTATACTTATTTAAGGCTTTAGGTTAATTAGGATAACTTAATAGGTCTACTAATAAGGTCCTAGAAGGCCTTATAGGTCTTAGGATGGGGTTAGGGCTCTATAAATATTAATCTTCAATTTAGCATCTAAGACAATTAAGCTCTCTATTAGATATTTCAAATAATAGCGAATTTAGCAACTGCAGTAATATAGATATAGGCCCTAGCGCAGGCGCAGACGGGAGCAGACTACAATAACTAGAAGGGGGGTCCTAAGTTAGAGAGAAAATAATATTATTATTACTACTAATAGGAGGCTAACTATCTATAGGGCTAGATATAACGTGAAGCTAGGAGAAGAATAATAATTTTTTAAAGTCTTCCTAAGAGATATCAATATCTCTTAGTACTAACCCACTTTTAATAGGTATATCATAAAACTCTAAAGTAATAGTAGAGATATACTAATTAACTAATAAGATATTAGACTCTAAGAAAGCAGTAGGATCCCTCTAGACTATTTAGCTATACTAAGGCAATAGGAAACCTTCCTAGATGAACGCCTAAGCCTACTTAATATATTAAAGTCTATATATAAACCTATCTCATTATTATATAGAGTTAATAATATACTAGCTAGTTAATAAGA
>JAXCEF010000924.1:0-10299 GCA_037178605.1 Colletotrichum euphorbiae | reverse complement strand
CCTTCCCGTAGTAGTCTTCCCAAGTAGGGCTTCCTGAAAAGGGCACTTCCCGTGAGGGGCTTCCTGAAGAGGGGATCTTGCTTCCCACGAGTAGCTTCCTGAAGAAGGGATCTTTCCTCAATAGGACTTCCTGAAAAGGGAATTGTCGAAGGTCTTGAGTGGTCGAAAAGTGCGGGAGGAGGGATTTGGTGGACGAGACGACTGGAGATGGGGATTCAAGAGGGGGGGGGGGGGAGGGGGCTGTTGTTGTTGTTGTTGTTGTCAAATGGGCAAAAGATAGCCAAAAGACGGCTCAAAAGAGGGCTCAAAAGAGCTGTTTTGCGCGGGTTAAAACAAACAAACCCAATAGGGCAAAACGAAGGGGGGGGGGGCTGGTTGTGGCTAAATAGCTCAAAAGAGGGCTCAAATGAGGCCTTTTGAGCGTGGCAAAACAAACAAATCAAATAAATCCAATACGAGGCCGAAATAACCTATTTTACGCGGGAGGTCAGGGCTCACCGCAGTTTCAGAAGGCGCGTTTATAGCGGCAAATTGGCGTAGCTGCCGCGATTTCGACGTGGTTAACGTAGCTGCCAAAACAGCAGGCAAAATAGCCGAAACAGCGGGCGGGTAGGAACATCAGAAGTCCTTCTTTGCGGGCGGTTGGGGCTTACTGCTGTTGTTATATCTTGAGGGTTTGAAGTGGTCGAGTTAGTAGCGAAGGAGAGGGTGAAAAAGAGGGTGAAGGAGGGGGATTTTGAGGTCGGTAGTAGAGGTAGTAAAGGTGGGAAGGTTGGCGAAGTAGTGGGTAGCGCCAAAAGAGGGCAAAAGAGGTCGAAATACGCTAGATAAGTTGAAATATGCTAGAAAAGGTCGAAATACGCTAAATTAATGCAGTTAGTTAAAAACGATCTTGTTATTTTGGCGTTTTTAGCGTTTTAGCGGAGGAATCATTTGTGGGAGGGGTTGTTTATAGAAGGTTTTTAGTAGCTTGGAAGATAGCAGAGGGTGCTAATGAGGGCAAAAGAAGGTAACTGCCTAAAGAGGGCAAAAGAGGGTTTGAAAGATAACCTGCTGGCGCGACTAGCAATGAGGTTATTGCGGGAGGGGACCGCAGGACTCGTCAAACGGTGGGGGATTAGAAACTTCGCCCAAGACGTTAACGAGAACTTTAGATATCGCTTTAAAATAAGAGGCTGCAATAATGAGTTAAAGACTCAGGATCGTTAAGTCTTGAAGGGATCTCTGCTAAAAAAGAAGGTACTAAATAGCGTTGCGGGATAGGCTGCGGCTATTGTCAAACGGTGGGGGATCAGAAACTTCGCCCACAGTTAATAATAACTTTAGAGATATCAAAAACAGAAGCAGAGGCTAAACCGTCAGCTTCTAAACTAAATCCCTATTAGCATAATATTTAATAATAGGATATGAGATACTCTAAAGCTCTAAATAGCGCTCTATCTAACGAGGGTTAAATAGAGCGGAGGCTGAACCGTTAGCTACTTAAATAAATCTACAGATTTTCGCTACTCTTTTGATAGAGGGCCTAGTCGAATCAATTAATATAACGTCTCTTCAGTTATTTCGTTTTAACCTTGCTAATCTGCGGTTATAGTAGTTAAGTGGTATAACAATAAAGTTAACTACTAATTAGTATTGGTCTCACAAAGACTAGTACCAGAAGGTAGGGGGGAGAAGGGGGGGATAACGTAGTATTTAAAGTGCTCAGATAGATATTCAAAGAAGGTATCTAGAAGGGTAGCTAGCGAAGGCGAGGAACGATATAGTAGACTGATGAGGTGGGTTACGTGACTGGGGTCACGTGACTACCTTGTTGACGTTCCTGCCCGCTGGGCCACGGGCCCGACACTTGGGTCGGGTCCGGCTGGGCGAATATCCCAATAATCTTATAAGATAGAAAGTATAGAGATATTAGAATAGTTAATAGGAACTAATTATAAAAGTTAATATAATAAGAGTATAACTCTATATATATTATAAATAGTAAATAGTTAATAAACTATAAACATTACTGTAGGAAATATAGTAAAAGATATTACTTTTACTCTTATAACCTTAATCTATCTGAATATTAGAGATGTAGTAAAATAGAGGTTATATTTGAATTTTCCTCTTAAGTACGCTTCAAGTAGTATATAATTTAATACTATTCGGATAGTCGTAAGAATATTCTAAATATAAACTTGAAAGGAGAAAAGGTTCAGATACTGCGCGTGCAAAATCCTACAGGATTTAGAAACCTACAGGATTTAGAAACCTACAGGATTTAGAAACCTACAGGATTTAGAAGGATTTTAAATCCCGTAGGATTTATACTCAGTAAGTGCCTACACTTAGTAAGCGCGTATGCGTCATAAAGTACGTACTAGTTACGCGTTAAAGTACGTACTACTGCGGAGTCTTGCATTTAATTAGGATGCTCCGCTATGAAACAGTTTCTATAGCAGGAAGCAGACAGAGGATGCGAGGGAGTAGGAGGGGGCTAAAAATAGTATAAATACAATTAGCGCCAAACAGGATCATAGAGATATTATAGAACAATTCTTCTACAGCCCTGAGACCACCCAAACATATTGCCTCAATGGGGAATCCGACTTAGTATACTTAGCAAGTCAGCACAACATTCCAGTCTTTCTTATCTAGGTTCATCTCACTTTGCGAGAGGTATTATCTAGGACGCTACTATAGTTAACTTAACTTTAATCCTTTTTAGTACCTAGAGTGCATCATCACTATTCGCAGAATTCCTTCTCATCCTTAAAGACAATTATGTTTGCTTGGAATAGATATCAAAATGTATTTCGATTTCAAGGCATATTAGTACGAAATCTTTTTCGAATCATAGATGGAGTCGGTTCGCCTTTTTCACAGGTCAAAGAGGGTCATGCCAGAAGTGATTGTTCTTTTGTGGACATCGCTGCTGTAAAGAAGTTGTATCCCACCGACCCACCTATACATCCACCCTATAATGCTTTGAGGTTACGCAAAGATGTCTTTGTGAAGCATAAGAACCTTGCCCTGGCAATATTCAGGATCCTCTTGTTGATCTTACTAGATGAAATACGAAAGTCATAGTGATGGGGCACAAAGTTCAGAAGGTGCCCGAAACTAAACAACATCGTGAAGTGATTACAACAAAGAATGCTTGAACCCCAACTACGGCTAATGCAATCCAACAAGGAAGTCTTTCAAATACGGATAAGAAGACCGCATTATCTCTTTCCGAGGATATGGCGGGGAAAGGATTGTCCTCGAGCAAAAGGACGGAAGAACACAAAAGCCCAGCCAAAAATTCTTTCTTGAAAAATGGACTAAGCCTCTTCTAGTTGCCCCGACAAGGTACTAATCGGCCTGTGAAAATGACTGACCAGATTCCTTTCATTTCATTGCCATATTTACTAGAGTTTACATGCGTTGGAGATCCCATGCGTCTCTTTGGGTTTATAAGTAAGACGTTATGGCCCCCTTTCCGTCACAACTCAAACCAAACTCGAAAACTGGTAAATTTGAGCTTTGTAAAACCGTTCTCGAGAATCAAATATCAAGCATCTTCGGTTTCTGCTTTATCCGCAAGCAATTTGTCCCCTCGCAACTCGAACAGTTGACCTTCAGCATACCTCAGCAACACAAAAGAAATGGCTCCGCTCGTGCTTACGATTCGGCCGCAGAAAACCGCAGAATGGACACTCCCGCGGCCTCACAAAGTCGGCTTCCTGCACCTCCCTCGCGAGATCCGAAGCCAAATTTATGAATACGTCTTGATCGACCCAGTACCGCGATGGGAGAAGAGACACAGGCTCGGCTGCAAGTACAAAACTTTCAATCATGCCGAATCTGAGCCCCCTCCGTTCGCGATGTCAAACGTGACCTTCGGGGAGAACCCTTTCCGCATGGACCAGCATTACAGCTGTGATTGTGCTAAACGAAGTGGTCTCAACCTCTTAGGTGCCAGTCGTCAGATTCACGGAGAAGGCTCACCTGTATTCTGGAGTCAGAATATGTTCTGTTTCCTAGCCGTCGGTGAGTTCTTTCTCATCTCTCAGAATCTCATGAGTTCAGCTCAGCGGGACTTGATACGGCGCATCAGTATCATGCCCCCTGGCACGTGCTATTTGTCCGATCATGTTAGGTACCCGCGGTCCTCAATGTGGGAGAGATTCTTTTGCTGCGATTTTCAATTTTGGCAGGAAATTCTACTTTTCAAAGGACTCAATTATCTTGAGGTTGAACCTTTGGCCGTGTGCGAAGCTGTTTTAGCCTGCAGTGAATGGGTGGAGTTTGTCACGTCGTCGATGCCAGAGCTGAAGATCAACTTGGTGAACCTTTATGCCTTCTCGGCAGACGAGTTCTTGACAGTTACATCGGGTTTTGAAGACTGCGATAATCTTGAACTCCAGCGCAGAACGGTCTACGCCAAAGTCTCCAGGTCACTGGTTCCCTACAAAGACTACGAGCCCGACGGAATCGAATACGTCGATGACAACAGGCTGAGATACTTGCGGACAGCAGTGGGCATGATTGAAGAAGAAGAGGATGTGGAAGACGCCGTGTTAGATTATTTCTTCGGCACCGATGAGAATGGGTATGGCAATTGGAAGATCAACGGGGGGTTTGACGAGTTTCATGACGTGCTGTCGGTCACGCAACCGGGAAAACGTCCACTCGACCTCAAATTCTACGGCTTACCGTCCAGCAAGGATACTGCACTGCAGGCACATTGGCAGAGAGTGTTACGCGACACCGAACAACTGGCGATTAACGGCCTGACAGTGTCTCAGAACGAGGCGAAACAAAGAACACGAGAGAGGAAAAGAGAGCTTCGAAGGGACGCACAAGCTAAACAAGTACCGGCTTGCAAGCAACGTCATATCGAGTCCACTGCCACGCAAAACGACCCTAAGCCCACTCTCACCAGGTTGAATGAGCAGAAAGCTGCGGCGAGAAGAAAGCGGAGATCGGAGAAGCGAAATGCTGAGATAAGGAAGCACGAGAGAAAGAGGGTCCAGACGGGACATAAGTAAGAAACAAGATGGGACTTTCTCGATTCGTGGAGATTATCTTGGGATTAGTTATTCGTGGTCTCGTATCTGGTGTCCTCAATCCCCGGTCGTTCCTCTCATATGTTTTGGGGCTTAGACGGGATATTAATAGATCAAATGCTATTTGGGTTTTTCAATAATTAACGGTGGTGTTACTGCCTTAAATCATTCCGATATGAGACTTTTATAATTATGCAGTACTGTAAATTTAGTCCTGTGATTTGTCGAATTGTTCCTTCTGCCATCCAGCTGCGTCGACGTGTAAGCAGCTTCCTCAACAACAGTCCACATATCCGTAGCTATCGATAGCTCATTACATGAGCTCCGCCGTTCATGGACCAAATATCACCAGCTACATACGCTCCATCTGAGGATATCGTAAGGGCTATCAGACCAGCTACTTCTTCCACTTTACCTAGCTTCTGTAGTGAAATTTCCTTCATCCCTTCCTGCATTGCCGGACTTGCGTCGATTGACTTCTCCGAAGTCAGCGTCAAGATAGGCCCACGGGCTACAGTATTAGATCGAATTTTGTCTTTGCCATAAGTGGCGGCAGTGTGACGTGTAAACGCATATACAGCTGCTTTGGAGGCAGCAAACGCCACTCGGAGCGCCTCTAGTTGCACAGGTAGTGGCCGCCCATCTACCAAAGACCAGCATAGAGCGCCAGAACCCTGCTATAGGAGCAGTCCTATTAACGCAGTGAGATTTGTTCTGTAAATTACAGAGGTCTTTGAGCTGTGCAGATGCGTTTGCAGGGAAAGAAGACCTACGCTGGAGATGTTAATGATCGTGCCTCCTCCAGTCTTCTGCAAGTGAGGAACTGCGTATTTCGTCGTCAAGGCGTAAACTGTGACATTGGCTTGGAACGTTTGATGCCCAAAGCAGCATCCATCTCATGGACAGCTCGATCGTTGCCCAGGGTCTGTTGGCTGAGATCTGCCCCAATATTCAGAAGGCCGTCGAGCCCGGCTAGGAGCTCAGTGCCCCGCTCAATCAAACTGTTTATTAACTGCTCATCCGCAAGTTTAAACCCAATGACCTTTGCAGTGCCCCTAGAGTTTGTGATTTCCACCCCCACATCCTTTGCTGCGCTGATGTTGATGTCGGATACAACAACTTTGGCCCCCGAGCTGCGAGTAACTTAGCTGTGCCCGCCCCGATACCGATAGCTGCATCCGCGACGATGACCCGGAATCCAGTTATGCTTGCCATATCGTCTATATTCGCCGGGGGGGCTTCCAAGCTGGGCACTGTTACACGTAAGATGCCTCAAAAGATTCGGTTTTGTTCGGACTCGTTATTCCCCATACTGCTTTTCAGTCTTTTCTCAGCACCAATGGCACCGCCGGCCCTGGAGCGATCGCAGGGCTTTTTGATTGGCTGCCCAAACCAAAAATGGCAATGTATTCTCACAGTTTCCAATGGCATTCATGAGTTTGCAATAGCCGTTAGTCAGGTTCCCATCCCCAAAATGAGGGACAATAGCCAGCAAAAGTTTCGCCATCCGAACTCAACGTCTAAATGTTAACTAATATCTATGTGCTGTTAAGGAGGTGACACCTACCAACTGTCAGTCGTTGGACCACCTAACTGATATAAGACTTCGAGGATATGTAACCTGTTAAAACAATAGGGCATCATCATAGATAATCATATATTGATGTTATTAATAAGTTCTCCTCCCTATACGCGGGAGTGCCTCCTTAGTATATAGAGATATAAGGAGTATTCTGAGATAGAATCTATATTATAGGTAATAAAACTTCCTAACTTTTTAATATACTTTCTCTAGTAAAGGTATTTAAATTTACTAAACTTTATCAGATATAATCTATTATTCTCTTCATTATTATCTCTAAAGGTTCACTTTAGTTATATTAATATGTTCTCTATAATTAGCCTCCCTTAGAATATCTCATATAGAGTAATAATCTAATTAGATCCTCCTTAGAATCGCTAACCCAGTAAGTTAATGACTTAGAAATAATATATATATCTATAATAATATATTTATACTTAGAGACTCCTTTTAAGTAACCCAGTTTATAAATTATTTCAGCTAATTAGTATAATAAGTAAGTATTATCTAATAGAGTTAAGGCTTGTATAGGCGCAGACTTCTAGAGATATAGCTATTATAGCTATAGTTCTATATATACTTAGTATAATAAGTAGTATAAATATCTATAGAGAGTTAGTAGGGAGGAACTATATAGAATAAAGAGGTATATACTAAGGGATTCATAGTATATGACTATAAAAATAATAGGTCTATACTAGTATAGTAGATACTATAAAGTAATTAGACTACTTCTTAAATAGAACCTTTACTCTTCTCTATATTAGCTCTCTACTTTTTAAGGGAGTTAATAAGTAGTTAGTAATATTACTAAGTAGGGTTTTGAATAGCTAAAGTATATATAGTAGAAAGAGAGCTACTAGTTTACTTAGTACTATAAGAGCTAGGGTATTATTATTATTAGTATTATTATTATTAGGATTATTATTATTAGGATTATTATTATTAGGATTATTATTATTAGGATTATTATTATTAGGATTATTATTATTAGTATTTATCGTAATAACCCCATAACCCACGGAGTAGCAAGATAGGCACTCTGCGAGATATGGTCTCATACGTGCGTACATACGTCACGTGACCGTATTCGCAGGCCCAATATAGCACCACACTACTGCCCACATAGCTATTTATATCTTAGACTTCTATATACATACTTATACTTTAGAGTAGCTTTAATATAAATAATATATATTAGGGCTACGCGCGCGTACTATTACCCTACCTATATATAAACTAATACTAATTAGTAGTTAACTTTACTATTATACTACTTACAGCTACACTATATAACTGCAGATCAGTAAGGTTACTACTTAAAGAGATAAAAGCTCTATTTGTGAAGGGCGGGCCTCACAAAGGGGCGTAGTGCTGCAGCCAATAGCATCTCAGCCTTCAGTGCATGCGCGCGCGTCGCAGCGGCACTACCAACTGGGCCAAATACACACAAAAGGTACGTAACAACAAGTCATCTACTGTTGCTTGGCTGCACTTAAGTACGGGATGTGTCCGCCCACTAATGCGACCGTGGCGTAGCCCGTAGCAATGGGGCATAGCCCGTAACACTATTTTAGTTGATATTCGATTTGATATACTGAATCTACTAGAAGACTATTACTAGAAAGCCCTTTTGTGCTACCTAGATTAATTAATATACTATAAGCGGATAGATATATATACTAACCTCTTTAAAGGACGCTTTTGATCTATGCGTCCGTTATTTAACTCTTATTATTATTATTACTATTGTATAATACAAAATAATAGTAAAACCCTAAAATAGTATAATAACTATAAAAGGGATTTACTAATACCTTAATAGTTAACCTCCACGTAGTAATTAACTCTCCTGAGACCCTAACATTAAAATAAGAAGAGTAAGTTAATCTTGACTCTGAAATATAAGTTAAAGTAAAATAGAATAACTTAAGCTTTAAATACCGTATAATTTAATATATAATATAATACTTAACTAGTGAAGACGTTAAATAACGATAAAATAACGTTGAGTTGTGTATATTATGAACCTCTACTTCATATAAAGAGTACTTATTACTATTACTACTACCTCCTATTAATACTTATTACTAAGGTTGAGGAGAGCTAGAAATATTAGAAGAAACTATATATAACTACCTAGTTAATCCTTATACCTCATTTATATATAATAGTAACTCTAGGACCCTTAATACTAGTACTACTACTACTATTTAAATAGCTATAAATAAGTACTCCTAAGGAATCTTTAGTAATATTAATACTACTAAGTTAACTACTTAAACTTATTATAAAGCTACTAATACTATTGAAATATAAGACTCTAGTAGATGAGGAAGATTGGGGCTAAGATATGAGTTTTAATTATAATACTACTAGAAGATAAGTAATTGCGAAGATTATATACTATATTGAAATATATTAATATAATAAACTCTTCAGCAATAACCTATAGATGGAGTTTATAGTGGACTTTGCAGGCCTACCCGTTAAGTCTTTCTGAAAAGGGACCTTAGCAGCTATTAGGAAGCTCTACTAGCATCTCACGGACTATAGCATCTATATTACTTAATATAGATTACATATTATAGACTATATATATAATATTATAATCTAGGAAGACTTCTACTTTTAAACTGCTAGGGAAGTAAATAAGCAGATTAAGAGGAGTACTATATTTACAAAGCACTGGGATAGGGAAGAGCTTAGTAGGGATATTACTAACTTCTAGAATATTAATATTATAATACTAATAAGAGCATTAGCTACAGCTACTAGCCTAGCCCTATTAATAAGTTAAGTTATTGCAGAAGGGCTACGAGAGGATTACCTAGCTCTATCTACAAGTTAACCTACTATAGAAGGGCTGCAAGAGAATTACTAAGAGCTAAAAGATAAAGACCCTATTAATAGTATTACCCCTACCTAAACTACTATAGTTAATATAGAAGGTTAAAATAATAGTACTTACTTATTAGAATACTAAATTATCGACCTAGCTAAGATATATACTAATGAAATAAAGTATAGTAGCAAAGGTATAGATGCTCTTAAGCTAAAACTATGGATTTTCTAAGACACCTATAAGAGGATAAGTATTATAAAGGACTAAATACTAGTAGCTTTTCTAATAATACTAAAAGAAAGGTATTACGACCCGTTATATAAGGATAATAGTTAACTAACCTACTCGGGCGTTAGGCAGCTAGGATAGGATATTAGTACTATAGGATTATAGGAATAATAGGGACTCACTTAGAACGGAAGAACTATAGTATAAGTTACGAGATAATAACATAAGACTGAGTATGCTATATAGATTACTAAGCGCTTAGTGAGAGTAGCTAAGCGCTTACCTATAATTACTTAGCGATTACTAATACCTAATTAGTAATTAGTAACAAGGATAAAAGAACTATTTGGGACTTATATATAGTATAGACTTGGGTCTCCCTAAGGATAGGCTTCTATAGCTCTTTAGCAATTAACTTCATAATTACTCTAATAGGTACTCTCAGCTTTATCTTATACTATAACCCTCTTGTGAGAATTATTATTACGGGCTATGCCCCATTGCTACGGGCTATGCCACGGTCGCATCAGTGGGCGGACACATCCCGTACTTAAGTGCAGCCAAGCAACAAGTGGATGACTTGTTGTTACGTACCTTTTGTGTGC
>JAXCEF010000923.1:0-10345 GCA_037178605.1 Colletotrichum euphorbiae | reverse complement strand
ACAATAATAACAATAATAACAATAATAACAATAATAACAATAATAACAATAATAACAATAATAACAATAATAACAATAATAACAATAATAACAATAATAATAATAATAATAATAGCAATAATAATAATAACGCTCTTAGCCTCTATAGCACTAAGCATGCTAGTAGCTTCCTCCCCACTATATATGCCTAGGCCGTCCTATTTAGTAATATTACTAATAATCTATAGACCTCCTTAAAGCAGTATAGAGCTAGTATAGAGAAGAATAAAGATCTTATTTAGGAGGTAGTTTACTTACGCTATAGCATCTACTATACTAATATAAACTTACTATTCTCTATAACTATATACTATAACTCCCTTAGTATATATTCCATATATAATATAGCTCCTCTTTATTAACCTCCCGCAGATATCTATATCACACGCTATATTAAGTGCATAGAGAACTATAGCTATAGCAGCTATATTTCTATAAGCTCGCACCCTTTCATAGGAGCGCTATAGTCTTATCTAGTAATACTAACCTATTCTAGCTTAATAAGGATGAGGATACTAACTACTAGGCTTAGAAAGCTACTAGTAACTCCTCTACTACTAATTCTAAGGATATAGCGCTTATAAGTCCACACTCCTTACTACTACTATACTAACTACTAATTAGCCTTAGTTTTCCTGGTAGCAGCGCCTTAGCTACGCCCTCTACCTATACTTACTACATAAGAAGCAGTCCCTCCTCAAAGCTAAGAAGGCTAAGAAGGAGGCCAAGGTTGTCGCGCCCGCCGCTGCCGCGCCTTCCAGCTTTCGCGCTATTAACGCGCCCGCGCCTCCCGCACCCAGTGCCCATATCTCGCCCTCCTAGGCAGCTACTCTAGCTAACCTATTCTTATCTATAGCTACTATCTTTGATAATATATATACTTTTTATACCTACTTTCTCTTATACTATTTAAGATTTATAAAGGCGCCTATAATAGCTAGCTTTTATAAATCTTAAATAGCTCTTAGCCTCTACTTAACTCTAGCTAACTTACTATTAGATTGCATATAGTAAATAGATAAAATAGCTCCCCGTGCGGCCCTGCCGCGCTTAATCCGCCCCTTAGCTAAGAGCTATAATCAAGCTTTACTTTGCTACTAATTACGCCCTTTCTTATTCCTTATAATATACTAACTCGCAGCAACTATATAGCTTACTAGATAGGCAGGATCACTATTATTCTCCTCTACTAACTTAAACTTATATTTAAACTTATCTATAGCAGCTATAGTATTTATAAGCTAGATATCCTATCTTATTATAGTTATAGTATTATTTATCTTTCTTCTAGTTATTATTTCGCTTATTATCTTTATAGGCTATACTAAGGTCTATAGGTCTACTATAGTATCTATAGGTAGTAGTATACTAAGGCGCCCTAGGGTTATACCTATAG
Organism: Colletotrichum euphorbiae; assembly: GCA_037178605.1. Lineage (NCBI taxonomy): Eukaryota > Fungi > Ascomycota > Sordariomycetes > Glomerellales > Glomerellaceae > Colletotrichum > Colletotrichum euphorbiae. The sequence continues at coordinate 8,910 of JAXCEF010000923.1, read as the reverse complement.
TTAGAAGTTCGTTCTATATAGTAGTTATTACTAGGTTAGTACTAGCTACTTTTTCTTCTATAGTTATTCTATCCTACTTTATTATTCTAAGCGGACTATCCTTTACGTTTGAGGCATTATTTATAGAGTTAGTTATTAATTTTAACCGCAGTATCTATATACTAGTAGAGTTCTTTAGGGTAGTTAAGTTATATGAGCTTATCCTTAATTTCTTCCTTTAGGCCTTAATAGAACTTAGCTATTAGGGCTTCTTCTCCCCAATCTAGCTTAAATAAAATCTATTAGAACTTAGTAGCATACTTACTAGCTAATTCCTTTTGCATGAGATTAATAAGTTTGCATTTAGTAATTCATTCTTTATTTAGGCTTCTAAAGGCTTCCTAAAGTTTGTTCTCAAACTTACTATACTTTCTAAATACTTTCTAAGTTTCTTCATCTTACTTATTATAAGGTCTACTTAATTAGTCTCTTATCAATAGTTTAAACTAGGTGAGGGTATCTCCTCTAAGGAAAGAGGCAGCTTAATAAACTTTTATAGTTTTATCTAGAAATAAGGCAGCATAATAAAAAAGATAAGCTTAGGTGCGGGTAAGAAATCCTTAAAGGGTTCCTGGCTCTCCTGAGTATAGAGCTAGTTCTAGGTACTTAGCCCTGGGCGTAGGCTGAGTAGCAAGTTGCGCGTTTTCCTGCTGAAGCTAGATAATTATATCATATATCTATTAAAGGCTTATTATTTCCTAGTTATTTATAGGAGCTGTTGGGGCCTATTAGTTATTTGTGAGTCTGGGGGCTGCGGGTCGTATATGCCCCGTGTTATTAGCTTGCTGCGCGTTGGAAGTTAATATGATTTTAGTTCTATACTATTTGGTAGCATTAAAGGTTAACTTACTAAATAGGAGTAATTAAAGTATTATAGTTAGCTATTTAATAGTAGGGTTCTACTACTAGAAGCTAAGGGATAACGCTAGGTTAATAGTATAGTCTTATTATACTATATTACTAAATAAATCTTGGGTTTCAAGGAGTATAGTAATTAGTTATAGTTCTCATAAGGGGTTATAGTATAAGATAAAGCTGAGAGTACTAGTTAGAGTAATCACGAAGTTAATTGCTAAAGAGCTATAGAAGTCTGTCCTTAGGGAGACACTAAGTCCATACTATATATAAGTCCCAAATAGTTCTTTTACCCTTATTACTAATTACTAATTAGGTATTATTAATCGCTTAGTAATTAGGAGTAAGTACTTAGCTACTCTTACTAAGCGCTTAGTAACCTATACTATATACTTAGTCTTATCTTATTATCACGTAACTTATACTATAGTTCTCCCGTTCCGTGGGAATCCCTGGTGTTCCCGTGATCCTGCAATACAAATGTCCTGTCCCAACCGTCCGTCGTCCAGCTGGTTGGTTGGTTGTTATCCTTGCATAACGGGTTGTAATAGTAGAGGCCTGCGCGGAGCGATTTATTTAGTACTACTATTAGTTCTATGGCATCCTGCGGACTATTGTGAGCGATTGCGGTAGTAACTAGACTAGCTGCTTCTAGAAGAGGTTTTATTAACTTATTAGTATTAAATATCACTTAAGTACTATTTTTTACTTATGGACTAATAGAGTAATAGAGCGGTTTAACTAGGAAGTCTAGGCTATATTATATAAATTTATTAGTTTTAGTTAGGATAATTAGGAGAATTACTTACTATTAGTCTAACTTATACTAAATAACTATGATATTACTGCAAGAGATATAAGCCTATTCTTCCTTAAGTATAGCTATAATGCTGACCTAACTGCAACTATAGAGCCTATCCCACTCGCGATATATAGCTGTAAAGCCGCTACCTAGAAGTTTGTGTCTATACTATATATAAGTTCTAAATAGGTCTTTTATCTCTATTCCTATTTCTATCTCTAATAAGGTCTATATTTCTAATATATAGCCTCTTTATTCTTAGTATATAGCCTAGAATATTATCTTATTATTATATAACTTATACTATAGTTCTTTTATACTAAGTGAGACTCCATTATTCCTATATATTATAGGCTAGGCTGCGCCCGCCTCTAAGCCACTAGAGCTACGCTACTTTAGTTGTAGCAAGCATGCGAGAGGTTTGTAGCCCTACTGCATAACTACATAAAAGCCGCTCAAGCACTGCACAAGCCTATAGACTTAAGCTTTCTCTCTTTAGTATAGATAACTTCTAAGTAATAGCACCCCTTTGTTAAATAAACCCGGGCTACGCTCTTTATATATCTATACTTATATTACTCTAGTGCCTCGCTAATTATACTACGTAATGGAAAGCAAAGGGATAGTAGCTGCCTCACGAGTATAGGCGGAGTAGGTAGTACCCGCAGTAAGCCTAGAAGTAGTTCTTACTAATATATAGAATATAATAATAAGGCTTAAGTAGCGCGTATAAGCTATAGAGAGTAGCGCCAAAGTATCTACCTCTGTACTTAGCGCGGGGGGTATAACTGCTGCTATAGCAGCTGCCCTAGAGCTAGCTGCTATAGCTAAGCCTGTAACCTTCTGCTGGAAGCCCCTCCCTAACCCCCTGAAGTATTTGGGCTCCTGTGTGAGAAGGGCGGGCCCCACAGGGGCGTAGTGCTGCAGCCAATAGCATCTCAGCCTTCAGTACATGCGTGCGCAGCGGTACTACCAATTGGACTATGCGCAAAAGGTACGTAACAACAAGTCATGCACTTGTTGTTTGGCTGCACTTAAGTACGGGATGTGTCCGCCCACTGATGCGACCGTGGCGTAGCCCGTAGCAATGGGGCATAGCCCGTAACATTTATTAGTAAGTACTTAGGCAGTAGTAGCTATATAAGCAGCTATTACAGGCCTCTATTCTGCTCTTTTATCCGCTACTCTTACACTTCTACGTATTAGGCCTACTAGCGATATTTCTTGGACTTATTCTTCTTTGCGCGGGCGGCCTCGGCAGCGCGGGATCAGGTCTGCGAGTCTTAGCAACAGCATAGCGGGACTATTATCATCTAGTCCCATCGTCTTCTTAGTATTTAGATCCGGGGGAGGCAGCGTAGCCTTATTAGCTCAGTACTACAGACGGACGACTGTCAATTAGAACATCTAGGGCCCGCGAGGTAGGTTAAGAGTATAGGTTTCACGATTAATAGCGAGGAGCTTATATAGCCCCTACTAGCCTTTCTTTTTATAATATACTCAGACGAGTAATAGTAGTAGTAGCTAAAGAAGCAGCGCTATATCTAGACTATTATAGGTAGTAAGGGCGTCTATAACTTAGCGGGAGGCCTAGTGCTTCTAGAGGTTCTCTATTACCCTCTATATAGCAGCAGCCTATTGCTAGAGGTCTAGAGATAGAAGTAAATTATTATTAGTCTGTGGGTAGGTGCTAAAAATAAGTAGTATAGATACTAGGCTATTAGGCCCTATAGTATTATTAATAGCTTTAATAGCTATTTAAAGGATAATCTTATAGTCTATATTCAGCAGATCTTTATAAATAATTATATATACCCTCTATAGTATTATATAATATTACTTAACCTTATTAATGGAGTTATAAGCCTTAACTAGCACTTTAGTCATAGTTATTAAAAGTAATTAAAAGGCACTTCACTACTCTAATAAAGTGAAATTATTACTAGTATTAGTAATAGTAATATGTAGTAAGCTAAGATAAATATAGATCTAGTATTATTTGAAAGCATTAAGTATTATAGTTATAGATAAATCCTTTAGGAATTTAGCCGCATTAAATACAGTTATAATATCAATAATACAGAGTACTAAGCGCCCTTTAAGGTAAATAACATTAATAACTACAGCATAATTAAAGTTATAGTTATCTCTAATTATAAATTGAAATTAATTCAGCACCCCTACGTTAAGTTAGTAGCGCGTATAAAACGTCATAAGATATTTAAGTAAGCATAACTCAACTTAGTAGCTAGCTTACTAGAGCACTTTATAAAGTTAGTAGACTAATAGGTAGCTAAAATATTAATAGATCCTTTATAATTCAGCCGCTATAAGGTTATTATAAGCTAAAACCTTCTCTATCTCTAATAATAGCTATAGGTAGCCCCATTCATATATAATAGGCATAATAAGGTTACTTTATTATAAATAGTTTTAGAGGTTATTATATATCTAACTTATCTATATCTACTAGATAGAGCAAGAAGGAAGTATATATAGATACTATATAGAAGACTATATCTCTAAATAGCATGGAGATAGTTATTATCCCCATTAAGCTAATAGCTCCTCCTAGCCTAAATCTTATACTTACTCCTTTTGCTATAGTAGGGTTAATTATAATATTAAGTATAATCCTCTTAAGCGCCTTAAATTAGCTCTTGCTAGCTATTCAAAATCCCGCTGCTCCTATATTAGGGATAATGCCTTAGAAGGTCTCTAAAGAGTATCTTCCTTTAAGCGTAAATAATTCAATAAGTATAGGCTTAGCTGATTCTTTAAATAGATCCAAACGCGAAATAGCGTAATAGGCTGCTTAATTAATCAATAGCCTCAAGACAGTCTTTTCATTCACAGCAGGGACTAAATTAGTGCCCTAGCCATTATTTAGGTCTGCGAATTGGGTGAAGAACGTATTACGCCACTCCTCTTTAGAGTCGCTATTATTATAGTAGGCTCTAATCTCATTAAGTAATTAGAAATATATCTCAATCTCCTCATTCTCATTATTATTCGCTACTAAATCGTTAGTTATCCCTTCTATAGCCCCCTTATAGTAGGCTAGGAACTACTAGTAGGCTGCTTTTAACTTATTAAGGGCTTATAAGTTATTTCGCTATTATAAGTACGCCTCCTCCTTCTCTTTTTATATATAGTTGCTCAAATAATATCCAAGCTCTTTATAAACATAGTATTTTATATTTTATTGCTATTGTTTTGGGCTGCTCTTATTGTCTCTTTGTGGCTTTCTTCTAAACCTATTGTTTCAGCTCTTGCTATTATATTTATAGTCTGTCCAGTATAATTTAGCGTGATATCAGCCCTATAATAGGGGGCGGCTATTTATAAATATAATTGCGTTACTAATAGCGACTTTAAGCTATTTTTAGAGCCCTTTAAAGGTTTTTAATAGGTTTATAGTGGCCTATTCATACTCCTTAATCCCTCAGCAGCCTTAAAAGAGTCAATTATATAGTATCTTATTACTTTAGTAGGCTTTACTAAGCGCTAGCTAAGTTAATATGAGGGTATTAATTAGGAGGTCTAAAGCCTCCAATTTGAACTTTAAGGGATAGTCTGTTATAATTGAGATGAGAGTAGTATTATTCTATATTATAAGATAGGCTTAGGTAGACTCTTTAGTCTTGAAGTATTCCTTAAGCTTATTAATACTTTAGGTGCTATTTGGATAAGGTTATAGGTAATAAAGGCTCTTATAATAGTATTTTAGTGCTCTTTCCTTAAGTATTATTAGGAAGGCTGCTGGGGTTTAGTTATTTATAATACCTATTCTTTCGTAAGTATCTTAAAAACTCCGTAGTTTTAGCTTAAGAATATCTATACCTTCACTACTATACTTTATCTCGCTAAATGAAATGGGCCTCCCGCTATAATAACTAATAAATAATAACTAGACTTAGAAAATGGATTGAATAAACCTTATTTAATAGATATGATACCTCATCTAAAGAAACTGGATCAGAACTAATTAACTACTTAAGGTACCTCTATAAGAAGGAAATTAACCCTCATTAGGATAACTAGGAGATTGCTTCTTATAGTATATCTGGATATAAAAGAAGAAACCTCTTATTTACTATATAGACTAAAGGAGATTATACCTATCTCAACCCCATATATAACTAACACTATTAAGTGTTCTAGGCTTAGTGCCTTACGGACCACTATAATAAATACTGAGCTAATAAGTATGAGTATAATTTCTACTCCCGAAGATATAATGATAGACCTATTATATAATACTACTTAGAAAACTAACTCCCTATATAGGACTTAGTCTAGATAATTAATAATAATATAGTACTATTCAGACTATATTACTACTACCCCATAAGATATCTCAATAACCCTTATATAGAATAGAACTAATATACAAATAATAAATATTGAATCTACTTAGAAGAAAAAGCCAAGGCATAGCGAAAATAACTCTAGAGTTAATAGTTAGAAAACTAGACTTACCTACTAATAAGAAATAATAACAGAAAAAAACAATAAGGTTCCTATATAGCGTAATAGCGCTAAAGACTTAATAATATAAGTATATATAAGTCTAGATATAACTTAATCAAAAATAGACTACTATAATAATTAATAGCGGAGCCTAAGGACATTTTATTTCACCTAGAATAATAGACTAATAATAGATAACCTAGAAGAAGAAAGCAGCTAAAGACTACTATAACCTCAATACTATTAAAGAAGAATAAGTCTAGTATAGTAGAGAACGCATTAATATAGAGACTGCGCAACTCCCTTTATAGATCTATAGCTAGAATAAGCAACTAAACTTCAATATTATAGAGATAGGAGATAAGTATAATTTTATTCTTAGGAGACTATAGTTATATAATAGTAACCTATAGATAGATTAAAGAATAGGCTAACTCTATTAGGACTAGGATTTAGTTACTAAGTAGTAGCTAGACAAGAGCGCCTCAAATAAACCTCATAAAATAACTAAAGCAAGAAGATTCCTCACTTACCTATAAGTTAAGAATATAAAGACTAGGACGTTATTAGTAATAGATATCAATAAGGAAGATTAATTACTATTTATTCTAGCAGAATACTAGCAGTATATGGCTATTTGCTAAAGAACTTATTACTAGATTACTAGAGTATAGCAGCTATCATCACAAAATCAAGCTAAAGCTTAGAAAAGAACTAATATTTAAAAAGATCTATAGAATTAATTAAGAAGAAATAGAAGCACTTAACGCTTACCTAGAAGAGAACCTCAAAAAAGGATTTATTTAACCCATAATATCCCCAGCAGGGTATGTAGTACTCTTTATACTAAAGAAGAATAAAGAAAATAACTATATATTAATTATTAGAAACTTAATAATATTACTATTAAGAACTATTACCTATTACTGCTTATCTCTAAGCTATGCGACCTCCTGTATAGTGCGAACTAGTTTATAGTCCTTAACCTTAAGGGAGCTTATAACCTTATCCGCATTAAGGAAGGCGAAGAATAGAAAATAGCTTTTAGAATATGATGCGGATACTTCAAGATGCTAATAATGCCCTTCAGACTCACAAATGCCCCCGCAATATTCTAGACTGTAATTAATAAAATACTCTAATAACTCCTCAATAAGTTTATTGTGGTATACCTTAATAATATTCTCATCTTCTCTAAAATATTAGAAGAATATAAGAAATATATATATAAAGTACTTTAAAGACTATAAGAAGCAAAAATCTTAGTTAAGCTAGCTAAAAGTATAATAAACTCCTAAATAGTTAGAGTAAGCTTAAGAGCGTCTGAGGGTTTGCTGGAGTCTGGTCCATTAGGATTAATAAACTTCTAGATGCCTTTAGACTGCGCGGAGGTATGCAGGTTTAGATACTAGTGAGGCTAGTCGGCTAGGCTTTAGAGCTTCGCCTCTATAGAGAAGATAGATATAGCGAGAGTATCGTGGGGTTTATAAAATAGCGGGAGGTTTAGAAAGGTTATTAAATAAAGATATAGAAAATTAGTTAAGAGAGGTTAAAAGGTCTAGGAGAAAGCCGCTCACCCTTCCCTAGGCTCAGAGAGGTTAAAAGGGGTATTTATAAGCAGAGGAGCTAGGCTTATAACTGTCACAAGCCTGCAGGTAGGGGTAAGGGCGAGTTATAGAAGGCAACTGTCTTATTTAGAGATAGTTGCGCGCGAGGCGCAGTGAAATAGGCAGCAGAGTGGCTTATGTAAGCGTGTAGCTACGCTGCACGCCACCACAGCTACGCAGGGCTGCGGCGGAGCCACGCAGGGCTGCCAGTACTGTGGTGCCGCATCGCGATATATATAGAGGAATATATATCTAGAGATAAGTAAAGAAAGGGTTCCTCAAGCCCCTACTAGTACCTAACTAGCTATACTCCAACCTCTCTATAGACTTTATTATAGACCTACTACTTATAAAAGATACTAATAGCTACTACCTATAGGTAATAGCAGACTAGCTTAGTAAGTCTATAGTACTTAAAGAGATAGAGACTATAGAGGTAGAGGCCTGCACTAAATGCTTTCTAACCTGCTACTTCTGCTTCTATAGGTTCCCGCGCAGCATTATTAGTAACTGGGGGACTAACTAGGTAAGCCGCTTCTAAGCTAAGTTCTGCTGCCTTATAGGAATAACCCGCCTCCTAAGTATAGCATACTACCCACAGACTAATAGTAGGATAGAGAGATAGAACCAAGAAATCTAGGCTATTTTGCGGGTATATATAATATAAGCCTCAGATAACTAGAGAAGGTTACTCCCTACTACCTAACTAGCGCTTAAGAATAGAGTTAGTAGTATACTAAACTCTCCCTATTCTTCCTAGAATATAAATACTATACTAACTCTATATTAATTATAGAAGAGGAACCTAATATACCTACTATAGAGCAAATAGTAGCTACCCTCCTAATAAGCAAGCTTAGGGACGCAGTAAGTTTTATCTAAGCTAGTATAGCAGCAGCCTAGTAATAGAGTGAAGAAAACGCAAATAGGTGAAGGTCCCCCGCAGAGAAGTACTAAGTAAGCAATAAGGTCTAGTTACTAATAGCAAACTATAAGAGCCCCAGGCCTAGTAAGAAACTCTTATAGCTATACTATAAGTATATAGTTATAAGTATACTAAGCTCTTATGTAGTAGAACTAGATATCCCTAGGAATATCTACCTAAGGTTCTATATCAACCTCCTCTAGAGGGCA
>JAXCEF010000922.1:0-10389 GCA_037178605.1 Colletotrichum euphorbiae | reverse complement strand
GTGATCCTGCAGTACAAATGTCCTGTCCTAGTCGTCTGACGCCTAGGTGGGTTGGTTGGTTGTTATCCTTGCATAACGGGTCGTAACAAGTAACGCTCTTAAGTTCTACTCTATTAATAGTATAATTCTCACCTTATAAGTCGTATTATACTAGGCCCTTTAGGGGGTTATTTTCCAAATAGTTAACTTAACCTACCTCAAGAGCGTGGGAATTAAGCTAAATACCTTAGATAAGTCTCAGCTAAACCTTTAGAACCTTATTTACTATTTTAAGTAGTACCTAAGTCGCTCTCATAAGGGTATTAAGAAATAAGTATACTATAATTATAAGGAGATTCTAAAGCGCGCTAAGTATATAATAAGGCTATCTAAGTAGTTTAAGGAGTAGGACTATCTCTATAGTCTTACTGAGAGTTAGTAAATTCCTAAGGCGTAGGGGAGGTATAGTAAGCGCCTATTTCTCAAAGCTATCTACTACTATATTGCTCTTACTTAGGCTTAGTATTAGCTAGATTTTAGTATATAAGTAGATAAGATTAGTATACTCAGTCTTATGCTTAAGTAACTTAATATTATCCTCTCTACTAAAATCTATAGTAAATTGACTGATACCCCAAGTTATGAAAGAAGTTATAGTAGGGCTCTAGGCGTATATATAACTCTTATAGGTTGCTTTAATAAATAGGACCTACTTAAGCCCGCTTCTTATACTGCCTCCTCAGGAGGAGCAGCTTCCTTTTTTATAGGCTTACTAAGCAAAATGCCTGCCTATTCTTATAGGCGCTACTACTATTAATCTCTATACTATTATTTATATATTTAGTAATCCTTTAGAAATACTCTAATAGAGTAAGCTAAGAACTATAAGATAGCTAAGAATAAGGCCTAGTATATATAGGAGATAGTAATATATCCCTAGTAGGCCTATCTCTATACTAATCTTTAGAAGGTGGAGTAGATTATAAAGGAGTCTTAAAGAACTAAATAGCTCCCCTCTAACTGAGGTAGGTATAATAGCTGAGCCAAGTGCGGCAGATATGCCAGCTTTAACTCTAGACGCTACTAGCTACTTAGTAATATCTCCTATTATATTGTTAATTATAGCTTATTATTAGATAAGAGCGAAATAATAGAAACCTATTTAGCTATATTTACTTTCTTTAAAGGCCCCTATATCTTCTCTTAGAGTATTATCTTTAATAAGTATAATACTCTGTATATTATTAATAATAAGAGGAAGCTAGTAGCTAGGTTCTTTATTTGCTCTTATAATAATAAAGTAATTAAGGTTAGTAGTATGAGTATATCTATTCTCAGTAGGGGCACTTAATATATTCTAGATACTATTAAGAACACTACTATAAGCTAGAAGACCGCCCTAATAATAAATAATATTACTATTATCAAGAATATATATATTAATGTTATCTCCAAGGCGCTCCTCTATAAACCTTGTATTTAGTATAGTAGCTATAATTATACTATTCAGTAGAAGAATCCTAGTAAATCTACTCATATTAAGTAGCTTATTTTTAAGAGCAACCTAATATTCTTCTAATATAACTCTATTTCTGCTTACTTGCCTTATCCTAAGATCCCCATAAGCTCTACTAGTATTATAGCCCTACCTAATAATAAGAGGCCCGTATAGCTATTATATAACTGCGTAGCTAAAAGAACTAATAATGCTTATACTTAGTATTTTTCGCTCTAGATACCTTCGTTAGGCTGCTCTCAAGCGCCTAGTCTATAATGTTAGTGGGGTGCAAATTAAGGCCCCCTCATATATCTAATATAAAAACTGCGCTTAGGTATATACTACTTAGGTTATCTTGCGCAGCCTATTAGAAAGCAAAGCCCCACAGCCCTACTATAGGATAGTATAGGATCTTTTCGACTATTAGAAGCTTAGCGGACTATATGCCTAGATACTCCTAATTAAAGATAAGTATAGTGGAAGACTCTTTGGGATCCTATTAGTCTCTAAGGAGCATAATGAGGTATCTAGAGTACTCTTTATGTTTAAATATTAGGCGTGAAAATAAAGAGGCTTAAATATCTGTAAAATTCGTTATAATATTAAGCGCACTGTAATCAATATTCTGGGCTTTACGCGCTATAAGTAATAGATAGTAGAATAAGGTATTAATATAGAGCTCCTACTAGTAAATATAAAGGAGCCTAAAGGAGGAGGTGAGCGTGTAGGCAGCGAGGTTATCCTAAAAGCCCTAGCTATATTAAAAGGAGCTTACCTACTAATCTACTTTATATTAGAGGCCTAGAGAGTATCTATTATTATTTATAATATTAGCCTATATGCTATAAATAACTAGTAAAGCCCTATTTGAAAGGAACCTAAGTAGTTCTAATAATACTACTAATAGTGGCAGCTAGACCTCACGCTTTTAACGCACTAGAACCTTCGCCTATATTACGGAGAGCTCGACGCCTATAGCTATAGAGCTTACGTACTAGAGGGAATATAAGAAAGAGGTATTAGGAGATACTATTATAAAGTTAACTCTAGGGCTTATCTTAGATACCTTATAGAATATATACCTGAAACGCATAATCTCTGTAGGATCTAGGTTCCTACGCTTAACTAAGTTATTATGACACATAATATACACTTTAATAAGATAAAATTCTACTCTCTAGATAATAAGATAGACGCCCTAGTTGTCTAGAGCGCTTAGGAGATTATTAATAAGGTTGAAGTACCTATTAAATTAGCTAATGCAGTCCTCAAGACCTTGGGGGTACTTAATAAAGCTACTAGTAACCTTATAATAAATAATACCCCTAGAAAGCTATTTAGCCCCTCTATACTAGCTGCTTCTCTTCTAGAAGCGACTCATATTACTGCTATAAAGCTATAAGGCCTACTAGCTAATATATAGAGAGGGTTGCTAGTACCTAAATAATCTCCTGAACCTAATAATATACTAGGAATAGGATTAGGTATCAGGATAATTATATCTTCCCCCTCTATAGCTATATATATACTTAAACCAGCTTAGCTACCTATTTCAAATGCTTAGAAACTAGCTACCTAAGCGCTTAGTGAGCATAGCTTAATAAATTCTAGAAGAGCTTCTTCCTTAATAGCTAAAATAATACTTACCTATTATCTATACTAATAATAAGACCTTAAGCTCCCTATCTAATAAAGCACTTGAGAGAGACGCTGAAGAGTCCTTGTAACTATATATCTAGATAAAAGCTTACTAAACAATAAATACTAGTAAGCCTTTTTTATAACGTTTCTACTAAATTAATAGGAAGCTATTACTGAAAGCACTCTTAGCTATAAGACTCTCTACTCCACAGTTTCTACGCGCCTCCAGAATAACTCAGAGATACGCCCCAGCGCTAAGCAGAAGACTATATACTTTATAGAGAACCTCAAAAAGCCTCTAGATAACTACTTTAAGGTTAATAAGCTTAAGGAGCTACTATAGAGTATATTCCAAGCCACTATAAAGAAGGAGATTACTAAACTTACTATAATACGTATCTAGCATATTATTAACTAAGCTAAAGCACGCTCTATACTTCTACCTTTAAAATAGATATACTCCTATAAATTCTATAGCAATCGCCTCAACTCGTATAAAGCGCATATCTACATAAGAGGAGATATATAAGACACCTCCTCTTTTAGTTCCACCTATACTACTACGCTCGCAGCGCAAAGCCTGTACGTAGTAATGATAATTATGGCCGATTTTGACTATAAAATCCTATAATATAACGCATACATAAACGCCTTCTTAAGTATGGATATTAATTTAGAGGGAGAGCTAGTTACCTGCCACCTCCCAGATAGCTTCAAACAACGCGGGAAGCTCATTAAGCTCAATAAGGCCCTATATAGCCTTGATGATATACCTCTCCTATAATATAAGGAGTGTTCTGTAACTCTATATAAGTTTAAGCTCTCTCTATATAATAAAGAGCCCTACTTACTTTAAAATAAGTATTATAAAGTCCTTGTTCTATTCTATATTAATAACTTCTTCGTTCTCTTTTATTATAACTATTAGAAATAAGCTTAGAAGCTCAATAAAGCTATCAAGAGGTTATGTAAAATTTATAAACTAAGCTCTATTAAATAGTATCTTAAGTTATATATTATATATAACTAAATAGCTAAAAGAATTTATTTAGTCTAGAATTAGTATATCTATATTATTCCCAAGCGCCTTGAAATCTATAGTACTATTTATTTTACTACTCTACTACTTTTTATTAAACTTACTAAAAATAAAGGTGAGGCTATATTTACATATGTTAAGAAGTACTAGTCGCTTATTAGAAGTATCCTATATACTGCAATAATAGTATAGCTAGATATAGCCTTTACTATAGCCTAACTTTCCTACTTCCTCATAAACCTAAGCGTATAGCACTTTACTGTAGTGAGGTAGTATATCTAATATTTCTGTGCTACCTACTACCTCGAAATATATTATAGCAGCTCTAGGAATAATAGAAAGGAGACTCTACTGCGTGTTACTAGTAATACCTCTTTTGCTAATAATAATAAGACTTATAGATCCTCCTAGGGGTTTATAATAATGCCCTTAAGAGGCGTAATTTAATAGAAAGCAGCTCACTAAGTAACTATAATAATATCTACAGTAGAAGCAGAGCTCCTAAGCCTTAAACACATAGCTAAAGAAACTATAGTACTTCAGAGGCTATATAATACGGTCCACTGTAGTGGGCGTAAAATGGATAAAAAGAATGAATTATTCTTCAAGGTTTCTTCCTTAAAGGTGTTAGTCCTACTTAAACGCTTAATGGACTAGTTATATTAAGGGCGATAACATATTACTTATATTTATTATGTTGAAGGCGATAAACGTTTAAGACGTTAAATATACTACTAACGTTTTACGCGTTGAAGATGATAAACCTATTATTAATATTTATTGCGGTGAGAACGTTAAGCGCAATAGGCGCGCTGAGGGCGTTGGGTACATTAACAGCTATTAGCGCCTTATGAAGGCGCTAATAGTACTCCAGACGCTGAAGATGCTTAATGTCTTTAGCGCATACGCATTAATTGCCTACATAAAAGAAAATCACGTTATCTGCGATATAGGTATAAAATTAATTTATACCTTATTTACTAGTAATATAATCTTATCTATTTATATTTCTTTATACTATTTTATTCCTCTTAATCTATATACTATTTACTTAATTAAACCTATAGTTTTCTTATGTCTAGAGAACATTAAATGCTATTACTGCGGTAGTGGCGTTCAGTAGTCCGGGGTTATAACATTAATATACTCTTCCTTATAGTCGTCATTATTAGTAGCCTTTAGGAGCTCACTAAGCTCTACCTCATAGGCATTAGTAAGCGCGTTATTATCTTTGAAGGCCTCAACCTATAGGGCGCAAGGTTTATCTGAAATTCTAGAGTAGAGGGCGAGGTTGCTATACGCCTTAAGGACCTTAATAGATACAGCTAGTTTAAGTATTTTTTGCGGGTTACTCTAATAGTTTTAATTCTATAGTACTACACCCTAATAGCAGCCTTAGCCTTAGCGGATTAGGTATTAATAAGCATATTTATTATATCTATATTAATATTATCTATTATAGGTTTAGTAATATAGCAATTAGGCTTAGTGTGGATAGTGGGGAACTTATATTGCAATAGTATCGTAGTGATAAAGAAGGGCGAGATTGCCCTGAACTTATTGTAGCCCTTAATATAAAAAGTAATAAATTATAAGAGTACGATTATATAGACAAATAAGCTAAAAATAGAGTATCTATTCTTAGTAATAATAAACATATTAAAATACTTATAGCCCTAGTTAGTGAGGAGGTTAGCGATATTAGTTATATCCACATAGTAATAGTAGATAGAAAGGGCTACTTAGGTACTAATATAGCTAGCATAGTAGCGCGCTAGGGGATAGTATCTAGTTATAGTAGTTATAGCGCCTTAGTTAGCAATAACTACCTTCTTTAGGGTGTTGCTACTAGGGCTATTAATATTAATAGGCGTCTTAGATAAGCTAGGGAGGTTGAAGGCGTTGAACGCAGTAGCGCGTTTAATATTATTGAAGCCTGCGTTTGCTATATCGCGCTTAGTGGGCGTCTTTGCTACTAGGTATTAGTTTAGGTTCAAGTACCTAGGGCTATTATTAATAGGCGCCTTTAGGACTATAGCTATAATAACTTTAAAGTTATTAGTAATAATAGAGATATGCTTACTTATATTATTAGTGAGGTAGGGGATATTGCTATTGCTTATTTTAATAGCATTAGTAAGGGCCCGCTATGCTTCCTTAGCGCTCTATAGGAGGTTACTAATCTTATTAATGTGACCGCTATAGGTATATATCTTATAGATAGTCTTGATTTTCTTTGCCTAGGCGTTAGTAGCGCTAGACTTATTGGCGCTAGGAGCGGCGGCAGGCTTAGTAGGAGTAGCTAGGTTACTATTTCCCTACTAGTTAGTAATTCCTTTTTTAGTAAGTATAATAATATTATTATCAGAGTTACTAATAGAGATATTGGGAAGAGCAGGAGCCCGGTGGGGACTGCAAAAATAGCAAACAACATAACACTACCCACAAAAGGATAGAAATAATAAAGGTAGGCTTAAAAGATGCGCGTAGCGATTTGCAGATCTAATTAGAAAGAATGTGAAGAATTGGGCTTGAAAATAGAAGAGATATCGCAGGAAATCGTGTATAGGATTATTAAGGTATGAGCCCCTTGAGGCTAAAAAGGCTATGAATGATGGTGATGATATTGATGATTATGGAAAAGAACGTGCCCTTCCTCCTCCCCTCCCCGTATTGCAGTCTTCCGCTTTTAGACCCTATTAATAGTGGGCCTGCTGACCGAATAGCTAAGCTATCCTATCCTATTCCAATCGTCCCCTTGAGACTTGCTGAAGGACCCCTATAGGGAGTCTCAATAACTAATTAAAAAAATAAAGGAAATAAAAGAAATACTAATATATAGAGCCCTATTGGCAGACTTATTTCACTATCTCCTTCTTGGTGGGCGGTCTTGCTGCAAAATGGGGCTATTATTGGCTTTCACCTTTTGCCTTAGTTTATATCTTAATAACTGTTTTTCTTTTTCTGGCTCCTCTTTATGTGCCTTGTTCTATTCTAAGCCCTAATGTAACTAAAACTATTCTCTCTATTGAGGTGGGTGCGAAAGGGTATAATAAGATGCTCCCTTAGGTATGTTTTATTTGATCTAATCCTACTGATCTACTTATTATTATATATAGTCCTCACGATTACAATTATACTTATCTAAGGCTTTAGGTTAATTAGAATAGCTTAGTAGGTCTGCTAATAAGGTTCTAGAAGGCCTTATAGGTCTGGGAATAGGGTTAGGGCTCTATAAATATTGATCTTTGATTTAGCGTCTAAGATAATTAAACTCTCTATTAGATATTTTAGATAATAGTGAATTTAATAATTATGGTGACATAGATATAGGCCCTAGCGCAGGCATAGATGGGAGCGGACTGCAATAACAAGAAGGAGGGTTCTAAGTTAGAGAGAAAATAATATTACTATTGCTACTAATGGGAGGCTGACTGTTTGTAGGGGTAGATATAATATAAAGTTGAGGGAAGAATAGTGATTTTTTAAAGTCTTCTTAGGAGAAATTAATATCTCTTAGTGCTAACACACTTTTCATAGGTATATTATAAAACTCTAAAGTAATAGTAGAGATATACTAATTAATTAATAGGATATTAGACTTTAGGAACGTAGTAGGATCCCTCAGGACTATTTAGCTACACTAGGGCGATAGGAAGCCTTCCTAAATAAATGCCTAAGCCTACTTAATATATTAAAGTCTATATATAAAGCTATTTTATTATTATATAGAGTTAATAATATACTAGCTAGTTAATAGGATTTATAGTAACTAATTAGGGGCTCTTAATGCCTTATATTACTCTTTGAGGTTTTTTATAGTATCTATAAACCTCTAGTTGCTTTATAAGTTCTATGCTAAATCCTAGTACTAGCTATATCTCTATACTTAGTCTACTATAATTAATGCCTAATACTTGTTGCTATAATTCAGGAATAAGATAACTATAGTTATATTATAGATCTCATTTTTTAGGCCTAGGTCTATAGCTTCTACTAAAGTCTTATCAGGGGTTTCACCTAGTACCTAAGGTATGCTATGAGGAGGGATATAATACTTATAAGGGAAGCCTCTAATTACTCTATATAGCAACCCTATAAGATCATAACTATCTATATTTTATTCTAAGTTTAAGGTCCCTTATATACTATAGATATTAGATAAATAGTTAGTATAATTTACTATAATAATCTATAACTCTTTGCTATATTATACTACTAAATAATTCATAGACTTATTATTACTTCTGATATACTAGGGTACTATAGAAATAGAGTTATCTTTATTTAGTATGGAGTTAGGTCTAGGTCTAGTATACTTAAAGTAGGCTATATTATTATAGTAGTTATAGTAAACTTAATTATGAGGGAAAGGCATAAGATAAGGTAATATTAATAGTTTTATAGACCTAGGTATACTAATATATTATATTAAGTTAATTAGTTACTATTACTTATTTATCCTCAAAAACTACTTAACTATATCTCTCATCCTAGTGTTCTAAATAGTATTGAACTCTGTTAATAGCCTTATCTTTTTAGGTTCTATAGTATTATCTAGTTATTAGGTCTATAAATCTCCTACACTAGGGCTAGGAGAGTTGATATCTATATTATTAGGCGCAGGGGGATTTTAATCTTTAAAGTAATAGTTATACCTCTTCTCCTACTTTAATTATACTTTTAGGCTCTTTTCTTTAAGGATGCTATTCTTGAGTTTATAAGCTATATCTTAGTTAAGCCTATTTACTTTAATTAATATCTAGTGTCTAGCGGTTAGCGTTTTGTTAGTAAAAGTAGCTAATAATTAGTTAACTTAATTAATCTTTCTCGCTATTAGTAGTCCTTTTGTCAGTACTAAAATCCTAGTATGTGAGAACTTCCTAACCTAGTTAATAAGATATAAACCTAATATCTATAGTAGAGGGTCTATATATATGGTAGGCATAAGGCGTAGTTATTATATAAAGACTTTAGAAATATTGGCTCCTTAGCTTTATAAAAGGCTTATTGCAATAAAGACTATTGACTATAACCTATCCTCTGCTCCTCCCCTTAACTACTAATTATTGTAAAACTAGCTCCTCCCGTTTCGCAAGTTAATTAGTAGACCTAAAAGGATTACTGCCCTCCTAGTAGTAGTAGCTAGATAGATCAAAAGGATATCTGCTCTGCCTCCACGCTTTCTCAAAAGTCTCTATTATTAAAGTCTTCCTCTATGCCTCTAAATATATTATATTGAAATAGCTAACCATATTCGACTTATCTAACGGTGTAGCAAATAACTGTAGTGATACTATTAGGCCGTATTAGAGCCTTATCCTCTAAAGCACTAATAGCGTTAAATATTCTAGCTGCGATATACTATATTTAGGAAGGAAGCACCTACTTGCGTAGTGCTTTTAAAGTGCTAGACTAGTGCTTAATAAGCGTGCGTCTTATTATAAGGTCGGAAGGATATATCTAGCTAATAATTAACTCTTTAGGAGGCAGGGGCATGCTGCAATAAATTATTAGTAGCTAATATCTTATAGTTCCGCCCGGTCTAACGCACAGGATATCTCTGATTGTGTCTGCTTAAGTCTAAAATCAGCTTCTATTAGGTATAGTAGGCGCAAGATAGGTTAACTATATAATATTAAGTAAAAAAAGGTTTGAGGTCTAAAGCTACTAAATACTAGTATCTAGTCTCTTATTATTATATTATAAAGGATAACCTTCTTCATTATGAAACAATATATTTGAACTATAGGAGAGGTAGGAATAACTAATTTATAGACCTAATATACTAAGGTATAATTAAATTAATTAAAGGAAGGGGTTTAGAAGACTATAGTTAAAATCGAGTGGTTTTAGTGAGGGGGGGCTTTGAAAAGTTTTGTGATATAGTATAGTGAATACAATAGAAAAGAAAAGGATAGAGAGGGCTAGAGGGGTTAAAGGTGTGGTTTTATATCTGCAAATAGGCTGAATGCCTAATATAAGCGAGTTGATGAGGTTTAAATAGAAAGAATAATTGACTCCTCCTCCCTTGCCTCTATTTAATAGAAGTAAAGTAAATATAGGATAAAAAACCTTAATAGTAAATTAGTATAGTCTCTAGGCAGTAAGAATAAAGAAACGTAGTGCTTAGTAGCTACCACTATAGTAATAAATAGTTATAAAACCAGATAAATAACCTCCTCTTCTTCTTAAATATCTTATCTCCTCCTATATTTACTACCTCTTATCT
>JAXCEF010000921.1:0-10401 GCA_037178605.1 Colletotrichum euphorbiae | reverse complement strand
TATATAGTATGGACTTGGGACTCCTAGGAACAGACTTCCATAGCTCTTCAGCAATTAACTTCGTGATTACCCCAATAGGTACTCTCAGCTTCATCTTATACTGCAACCCCCTTATGAGGACTACAACTGATCACCATACTCCTGGAACCCCAAGATTCATTCAGCAACCCAGTATAGCAAGACCACACTATCAACCTAGCGTCATCCCTCAGCTTCTGTTAGCAGAACCCTACCGTCGGATAGCTGACCGTAACATATTAGTAGTAGTAATACCTAATTATCTTATTTGTAATTAATGTAATAGCGTAGGTAGATCTTAAGGATTTAGTTGATTTGTTTAGTTTGTCTGTTGGTTTGCGGGTGAAAAGCGGTTGAGAGTTTATGATTAGATCCAAGCTGCGAGATCAGGGATCTCCAGAACTTTAAAGTAAATAGTTTGTCTCTATCTAACACGATTTCTATTAGCATGCCGTATTAGCTAATAATAGTTTTCAGAAATATATAACTAAGGTCTTCTATAGTGCTTAATTCTATATATGGGATGAAGTAGGCGTATTTCATGAGTTGGTCTACAATAACCAAAATATTATTATACTTAGTATTAGTTATTAGTTCTTTTAACTTTAGTAATTTAATAATAAAGTCCAGAGATATGGATTACTATGCTGCTTCTAGTACTAGTAGTGGTTAAATTTTCCCATAGGGTTGATATTAGCTAGGTTTGCTCTTAGCGCAAATTTCGCAGTCTTTGATAGTATTTGCTACTTCTTATTATGTAGTAGTTTTATTATAGTATTACTGGATGCGTTTCTATATCTTAGTAACGCCTTAGTATCTATATGCTGGGGCTAAGTGTATTTCCCTAATAGCCCTAGGGGTTATTTATCTAGTTAAGCTAGTATTAACCTTTCTGGCTATTATCAAGAGTCTCATTACTATCATAAGGTTTCCGTTCTTATCTTGTTTCAAGATAACTTAAGTTTCCTCTAGTACTGGGATGTTGTGGTCTAATTAGCGGCTAAGAGCGTCAGCTCTGCCGTTTTTATTTCCTTTTTTGTAATTAATCTTAAAGTTGAATTTGGATAGGAATTCCAACTATCTGATTTATTGTTTATTAAGTGCTTTTGAGGTTATAAAATGAGAAAGATTCTTATAGTCTGTGTATACCTTAACTAGGTGTTTTATTCCTAATAGCTGTGGTCTCTATTCTTTAAATGCTTTGATAATTGCTATAAGTTCCTTATTATGTATTTGGTAGTTGAGTTTAGGTCTGCTAAACTTTTTTAATATAAAGGCAACTGGTTGTAGTTGATTCTTATTATCTTATTATCCGAGTTATGCGCCTATAGTGAAATCTGAGGCATTAGTTTCCAATTTAAATAGTTTATTAGGATTGGGTATAGATAGGATAATATCTTCCTCCACGTGTTGCTTAATCTTTTTGAAGTTGTTTTAGTGCTCTTTAGTCTATTAGAATATATTATCTTTCTGGGTTAAGTCCTGGAGTTATTAGCTTGTTTCGGCGTAGTTCCTAATGAATCTTTGGTAGAAGTTAATGAATCTGAGGAATGATTATATATCCTTAATATAAGTAGGTATAGGCTAGTTATAGACTGCCTTAATTTTATCTTTGGATATCTGAATAATCCCTAGGGTAATAGTGAATCTAAGGAATTTAACTTCTTATTAGTAGAATTTGCTTTTTGCTAGCTTAACTAAGAGTTTTGCTTTTTATAGTCTTCATAGTACTTTATGTATATGCTCCTTATGTTCTCCTAGCGTTTTAGAGAAGATGAGGATATTATTGAGGTATACTATAATAAACTTATTGAGGTATTATTAGAGTGTTTTATTGATTATGGTCTGGAATGTTATAGGGGCGTTAGTGAGTCTGAAGGGTATTATAAGTGTCTTGAAGTGTCTGCGTTATGTTCTGAAAGCTGTTTTCTATTCTTCGCCTTCCTTAATGCGGATAAGGTTATAAGCTCCCTTAAGGTCAAGGGCTATAAACTAGTTCGCACTATACAGGAGGTCGCGTAGCTTAGAGATGAGCGGTAATAGGTAATAGTTTTTGATGGTAATATCGTTGAGTTTTTAGTAGTTAATATATAGTTATTTCTTCCCGTTCTTCTTAGGTATGAAGAGTACTGGATACCCTGCTAGGGATATTGAGGGTCAAATAAATCCTTTCTTGAGGTTCTCTTCTAGGTAAGCGTCAAGTGCTTCTATTTCTTCTTGATTGAGTCTGTAGATCTTTTTGAATATTAGTTCTTTTCTGGGCTTTAGCTTGATCTTGTGATTATAGCTGCTATATTCTAGTAATCTGGTATTGAGTTCTTTAGCAAATAGTTTGTTGTACTGCTAGTATTCTACTGGGATAGATAGTAATTGATCTTCTCTATTGATATCTATTGCTAATAACGTTCTGGCGTTTGCGTCCTTAATTTGTAGGTAGGTGAGGAATCTTCTTGCTTTAGTTTTTTTGTGAGGTTTGTTTGAGGCGCCCTTCTTTAGCTGCTGCTCAGTGACTGAATCCTGGTCCTAATGGAGTTGGCCTGTTCTCTAATCTATCTGTGGGTTACTATTATATAACTATGGTTTTCTAAGGATAACGTCATATTTATCTCCTATCTCTATAATATTGAAGTTTAGTTGCTTATTCCGGCTATGGATCTGCAAAGGGAGTTGTGCGGTCTCTGTATTAATGCGTCCTCTGCTGTACTAGACTTATTCTCCTTTAATGGTATTAAGGTTGTAGTAGTCTTTAGCTGCTTTCTTGTTCTAGGTTATCTATCGTTTGTTCACTATTCTAGGTGAAATAAAGTTTCCTTGGGCTCTGCTATTAATTATTGCAGTAGTCCATTTTCTATTAAGTTGTATTTAGACTTATATATGCTTGTATTGTTGAGTTTTTAGCGCTATTGCGCTGCATAGGAACCTTGTTGTGTTTGCCTGTTGTTGTTCCTTATTGGTAGGCGAGTCTAGTTTTTTGACTGTTGATGCTGGAGTTGTCTCCGCCATGCCTTAGCTTTTTCTTCTAAGTGGATTCGGCATTTATCGTTCATGTATTAGTTCTATTCTATGTAGGGGTTGTTGAGATATCTTATGGGGTAGTGACGATATGGTTTAAATAATGCTATATTATTGTTAATTATTTGGGCTAAGTCCTATATAGGGAGTTAGTTCTCCGGGTAGTATTGCGTGATAGGTCTGGTATCATATCTTTGAGGATAGAAGTTATACTTATACTTATTAGCTTGGTGTTTATTATAGTAGTCCGTGAGGCACTAAGCCTAGAATATATGATAGTATTGGTTGTGTATGGGGTTGAGATGGGCATAATCTCCTTTAACTTATATTATAAATGAGAGGTTTCTTTTTTTGCGTCTGGATATGCTGTAAAAGACAATTTCCTAGTTGTCCTAGTGAGGGTTGATCTCCTTCTTATGGAGGTACCTTAAGTAGTTGGCTAGCTCTGATCTAGTTCCTTCAGATAAGGTGTCGTTAATTTCAAATGAGGTTTATTTAATCCATTTTTCTACTTCTGGGTTTAGCTGCCGTTCATTAGTTATTATAGCGGATAGTTTATTCCATTCGGCTCTTCTAGCGTGATGGAGCTCATCTCGTTATTCTCAAGAGGGCTATGTCTCATAGTTCTATATAGGTTCTCTTGCTGCTTGGTCTTTTGTTTTGTTATTGATCTGCTGGATTTGCTTAGGGTTATTCCTGGTATCTTATTGTCTCTTAATATGGGCTTATAGTGACCCAATCTGTTATTACTATATAACTTCTTTGGGTTATATTCTTACTCATAGCTTGCATACTTGAAGTCCTTGTTGTAGCCTAGTAATGCGGACTTTGTTATTAATTTCAATGTCCACGCCTGAGGGTGTGTGCAATATTTCGTTAAGTTGCTTATTGGCTTTTCTCTCTGTCTTTAAGTAGGTTTGGTATCTTACTGCTAGGGTGTATATAGGCGCTAGGGGGATACTAGTAGTATTATATCCTAACTAATAAGGGTTTTTTAGGTACTACCCTATATATTCCTTATAGTCTAAGTAGGTTCTACACTTATTATTATAGCAGGTAGTCCAATAAAGTTATTTGTGAGGTATAGTTTTAATAGTGAGACTTGCTTGTTGTTTCTTAGGTACTGGTTGAAAGCGTTCTTTCTTGGGGGATTAATATTTATAGGCTAGATATCCCGTCTTGTTGTAGTTATAGCATTGCTTGTCTTTCTTCTAGTTATTGTTCCGCTTATTGTCTTTATGGGCTGCGCTGAGGTCTATAGGTCCACTTTAGTATCCATAGGTAGTGGTATACTGAGGGGCCCTGGGGTTATACCTGTGGTTAGAGGTTTGTTTAGCGCGGTGGTTATTACTGGGTTAGTATTAGTTACTCTTTCTTCTATTATTATTTTATCCTACTTTATTATTCTAAGTAGATTATCCTTTGTATTTAAGGCGTTATTTATAGAGGTAGTTATTAATTTTAACTATAGTATCTATATATTAATAGAGTTCTTTAGGATAGTTAAGTTATGCGAGCTTATCCCTGACTTCTTCCTTTAGGCCTTAGTAGAACTTAGCTAATAGGGCTTCTTCTCCCTAATCTAGCTTAGATGAAATTTATTAGAACTTAGCGGCATACTTGCTGGCTAATCCCTTTTATATGAGATTAGTGAGTTTGCATTTAGTAATTCGTTCTTTATCTAGGCTTCTAAAGGTTTCCTGAAGTTTCTTCTCAAACTTGCTATACTTCCTAAATACTTTCTGAGTTTCTTTATCTTACTGGTTATATAGTCTACCTAGTTGGTCTCTTATTAATAGTTTAAACTAGGTGAGGGTATCTCCCCTGAGGAAGGATATAGCTTAGTGAACCTTTGTGGTTTTATTTTGAAATAAGGCGGCGTAGTAATGAAGGTAGGCTTGGGTGCGGGTGAGAAATCCTTGAAGGGTTCCTGGCTCTCCTGAGTATGGAGTAGGTTCTGGGTATTTGGCCTTGGGTCTGTGTTGGGTAGCTAGCTGCGCGTTTTCCTGTTGGAGCTAGAGGATTATATCATATATCTATTAAAGGCTTATTGCTTCCTAGGTGTTTATAGGGGCTATTTAGGCCTATTGGTTGTTTGTGGGTCTTGGGGCTGTAGGTTGTGCGTTCCTAGTACTATTAGCTTGCTATATATTGTTGTTAGGAGTTGATATAATTCCTGTCTTATACTATTTAGTAGTATTAAAGGTTAACTTACTAAATAGGAGTAATTAAAGTATTATAGTTAGCTATCTAATAGTAGGGTTCTACTAATAGAAGCTAAGGGATAACGCTAGGTTAATAGTATAGTCTTGCTATATTATATAGCTAAATAAATCTTAGGGTTCTAGGAGTATAGTAATTAGTTATAATCCTTATAAGGGGGTTATAGTATAAGATAAAGCTAAGAGTATCTATTGGGGTAATCACGAAGTTAATTACTAAAGAGCTATAGAAGTCTGTTCCTAGGAGTCCTAAGTCCATACTATATATAAGTCCCGAATAGTCCCTGGTCCTACTATTAGGTGATTACCTCTATATATTAGTGATTGCAATTAGTTAGTAAGACTAACTGATCACTAAGCGCTTCCTTCTGCGCTCCACTAATCATTCTTTATCTTATTATTACGTGACTTGTACTATAGTTCTTCTGTGCTGTGGGCATCCCTGGTGTCCCCATGATCCTGTAGTACAAATGTCCTGCTCTAGTCGTCTGACGCCTAGGTGGGTTGGTTGGTTGTTATCCTTGCAGAACGGGTCGTAACACTTTTATAGTATATCCAGACGCAAAAGAAGAAACCTCTCATTCACAATATAGGTTAAAGGAGATTATGCCTATCTCAACCCTATATATAACTAATACTATTATATGTTCTAGGCTTAGTGCCTTACGGACTACTGCAATAAATACTGAGCTAATAAGTATAAGTATAACTTCTATCCTTAAAGATATAACACCAGACCTATTATATAATACTACCTAGAGAACTAACTCCCTATGTGGGACTTAGCCTAAATAATTAATAATAATATAGTATTATTTAAACTATATCGTCACTACCCCATAAGATATCTCAATAACCCCTACATAGAATGGGACTAATACATAAACAACAAATGCTAAATCCACTTAGAAGAAAAAGCTAAAGCATGGCGGAGATAACTCCAGTACTAATAGTCAAAAAACTAGACTCGCCTACTAACTAGGAACAACAATAGGCAAAAACAACAAGGTTCCTATACAGCGTAATAGCGCAAAAAACTCAATAATATGAGCATATATAAGTCTAAATATGACTTAATAGAAAATGGACTACCACAATAATTGATAGCAGAGCCTAAAGAAACTTTATTTCGCCTAGAATAGTAAATAAATAATAGATAACCTAGAATAAGAAAGTAGTTAAAGACTACTATAACCTCAATACTATTAAAGGAGAATAAGTCTAGTATAGTAGAGGACATATTAATATAGAGACCGCATAACTCCCTTTGCAAATCTATGGCTAGAATAAGCAACTAAACTTCAATATTACGGAGATAGGAGATAAATACGACGTTATCCTCAGAAGACCATAGTTATATAATAATAACCTACAGATAGATTAGAGAATAGGCTAACTCTATTAGGACTAGGATTTAGTTACTAAGCAGCAGCTAAAAAAGGGCGCCTCAAACGAACCTCGTAAAACGACTGAAGCAAGAAGATTCCTCGCCTACCTATAAATTAAGGATATAAACGCCAGGACGTTATTAGTAATAGATATCAACAGAGAAGATTAATTGCTATCTATCCCAGCAGAATACCGGCAGTACGACAAACTATTTGCTAAAGAACTTAATACCAGATTACTAGAATATAGTAGCTATAATTATGAGATCAAGCTGAAGCCTAGAAAAGAACTAATATTTAAAAAGATCTATAGACTTAATTAAGAAGAAATAGAAGCACTTAATGCTTACCTAGAAGAGAACCTCAAGAAAGGATTCATTTAACCCTCAATATCCCCAGTAGGGTATCCAGTACTCTTCATACCTAAGAAGAATAAGAAGAAATAATTATATATTAACTATTAGAAACTTAATAATATTACTATTAAAAACTATTACTTATTATTACTTATCTCTAAGCTATGCAACCTCCTATATAGTGCGAACTAGTTTATAGCCCTTAACTTTAAGGGAGCTTATAACCTTATCCGCATTAAGGAGGGCGAAGAATAGAAAATAGCTTTTAGAATATAATGCGGATACTTTGAGATACTTATAATGCCCTTCGGACTTACTAACGCCCCTATAACGTTCTAGACTATAATTAATAAAATACTCTAATAATACCTCAATAAGTTTATTATAGTATACCTCAATAACATCCTCATCTTCTCCAAAACATTAGGAGAACATAAGGAGTATATACATAAAGTACTACAAAGACTATAAGAAGTAAAACTCTTAGTTAAGCTAGTAAAAAGTAAATTCCACTAATAAGAAGTTAAATTCCTTAGATTTACTATTACCCCAGGGATTATTTAGATATCCAAAGATAAAATCAAGGCAGTCCATAACTAGCCTATACCTACTTATATTAAGGATATATAATTATTCCTCAGATTTATTAACTTCTACTGAAGATTTATTAGAAACTATGCTGAAATAAGCTAATAACTCTAGGACTTAACCCAGAAAGATAATATATTCCAATAGACTAAAGAGTACTAAAATAACTTCAAAAAGATCAAGTAACACGTGGAGGAAGATATTATTCTATCTATACCTAATCCTAATAAACTATTTAAATTAGAAACTAATACCTCAGATTTCGCTATAGGTATATAACTTAGATAATAAGATAATAAGAATTAACTATAACTAGTTGCCTTTATATCAAAAAAGTTTAGTAGACCTGAACTTAACTACTAAATATATAATAAAGAACTTATAGTAATTATTAAAGCATTCAAAGAATAGAGACTACAGCTATTAGGAATAAAACACCTAGTTAAGGTATATATAGACTATAAGAACCTTTCTCATTTTATAACCTCAAAAGCACTTAATAAACGATAAATTAGATAGTTAGAATTCCTATCTAAATTCAACTTCAAGATTAACTATAAGAAAGGAAACAAAAATAGTAGAGCTAATGCTCTCAGCTGCTAATTAGACCATAATATCCTAGTACTAGAGGAAACTTAAGTTATCTTGAAATAAGATAAGAATAGAAACCTTATGCTAGCAATAAGACTCTTGATAATAGCTAGGAAGGTTAATACTAGCTTAACTAGATAAATAACTCCTGAAACTATTAGGGAAATATACTTAGCCCCAGCATATAGACACTAAGGCGTTACTAAGATATAGAAACGCATCCAGCAACACTATAATAAAACTACTACATAACAGGAAGTAGTAAATACTATTAAAAACTGTGAAATTTGCGCTAAGAGCAAACCTAGCTAATATTAACCCTATGGGAAAATTTAACTACTACTAGTACTAGAAGCAGTATAGCAATCTATATCTCTGGACTTCATTATTAAATTACTAAAGTCAAAAGAACTAATAACTAATACTAAGTATAACAGTATTTTAGTTATTATAGACTAACTTACGAAATATGCCTACTTTATCCTATATATAGAATTAAGCACTGCAGAAGACCTTAGTTATATATTTCTAAAAACTATCGTTAGCTAACATAGTATACTAATAGAAATCGTGTTAGATAGAGATAAACTATTTACTTTAAAGTTCTGGAGATCTCTGATCTCGCAGCTTAGATCTGATCATAAACTCTCAACTGCCTTCTATCCGCAAACTAATAGATAAACTAAATAGATTAACTAAATCCTTAAGATCTACTTATGCTATTATATTAATTATAAATAAGATAATTAGGTATTACTACTACTAATGGCCTAATTTGCCTATAATAGCGTAGTAGGAGAAAGTATGAAAGAATTACTATTCTATCTTAACTATAGATTTAACCCCACTGCATATAGAGAACCATAATAGGGCCTAGCAGTACTTAAAGCTATAGTAGATATTAAGAAAATTTGAGAAATTCAATAGGAACTCCCTAAGGACCTCAAATTTATATGCGAACGCATGCATAAATACGCTAATAGGAAAAGAGTTAAGGGACTAACTCTAAAGGAGGGAGATAGTATCTACCTCACCTAATAAAATATTAAAACTAAATAACTAAGCGATAAATTAGACTATAAAAAACTTAGACTATTTTAAGTTAACCAAAAACTATTAGATATTAGCTATAAACTCTCACTACTAGATACTATAAAGTACTATCTAATCTTTTATATTTCACTTCTCAAACTAGTACTATAAGGATTACAAATAAATAACCTCATTATTATAGAATTAAATAAACTAGAATATGAGATTAAATAAATTATTAACCATATTAAAAATAAGAATGAAACCTAATACCTCATTAAGTAGAAGGGGTATAGGCATGAGGACAATATATAGGAACTAGCCACAAATCTCAAACACGCACAAGATTAACTCCGCACATACTGGGAATAGCAAATAACAAACAAACTATAAATAGCACCTGCACCCAAGAGGACGCACGAAGATAAAACCCAATTTATTTAACCCCATCCTATAGTTAGACTAATACAATAAGACTAACCACAAGACGCCAACCTATTTATATAATTAGGGATACTAGCAAACTAGGACGCCTCACTAGATAGAAAGTTTAAAGTACTAGGATTCCAATCCCCTAAGACCACATCTAAATTAACCACACTAAAACCACCTATAAACTAAGCCTCTAGCACAGGAGAAGCTACTAGTTCCTCCTCAGTAACTTCATAACCTTTATAAAATACTATCCTTTTTTGCTTCCTCAAATGATCTAGCCGCGCCATAGACTCATCCAACTCAGCCTGCGCAGTATATAAGGCAGCAGCCTTTTTATGTAATACCTCCTCCTCCACTACTTCAGCATCCTCTAAATAAGCCGCCTCATCTAGTAATTAATTAACTAGAGAATAAATCAGCAAAATAACAAACACTAGTATAGGAACAACACATATAAGCGCAAACTATATTAGCCGCCGCATCACATAAACGCCCTAAGTAAGTACACTTACCACAAACTTTACCTCTAGGGAGAAGCTTATAACGCTTCCCTAACAAACAATAATATAAATAAGGCATATTAATAATAATACCAAACTTAGCAATATAAAGCATATAATTATAATAACAAAGAGTAGAGGCGGAATAAGAATTCAATTTTTAAATATAACCTAATATAGTATTAGCACTATAGAAAAACCAGGGAGTATAATTAATAGATCCCCAACCTAGGACTAACAACCTACTTATATTAGGCCT
>JAXCEF010000920.1:0-10404 GCA_037178605.1 Colletotrichum euphorbiae | reverse complement strand
GGCTCTATTGATAAGTTATTTATTAAGAAGCTGGACTATTGCTAGTAAGGATCTTTTTAAATACTGTCCTGGGCTCCTGATATATTATCCTACTGCTTAGTAATATTAGCTAGAAAAGAGATTACTAGGAGGACCTTTAGTAGGAATTAACTTTGAAAATATATATAAGTGCTAGAGGGATATTAGGAACTAGCTGAGATAGATATTTATAGATCTAATTTAGAAGAAAACTTGGTAAAAGTCTTTCTTATGATAGGAAGTGAAGAGTATAATAATAATATGCCTGATGAGGAAGAGGAAGAAAAACCTATAGTATCTGGGGAAATGAATGGAGATGATATTACTAATAAAGAAGACTTATTATAGTCTGTTGTATAATTAAAATAATATCTGTGAGATTTGGAGAAAGCTATTGAAGTATTAAAGTTGAAATAATAGCTAGTGATTGAAATCCCTGAGATATTAGAAAGTAAGAAGAAGAATTATGTAGATATAGAAGGGTTGAGTAAAGATTAATGTGATTTCTTTTGTCTTTTGATATTATTTTATCCTATTTTAACCTTAAATTTGCAAACCTACCTATACTTCTAAATATAATATTTCCTTATGCCTCTTGATTTTTTTCTTTGAAAGTCTGAGATTTTGGGGATAATATCTCTAAAACTTTGGGGATGAGAGTAAGAGATGTTTGCTATTATTATTGTTATTAGTTAGGTATTTAAGCTTAATAGAGAAAGTTCACTTATTAAGTCTATAACTTAGGATAAAGGTTACTAGTAGATATATATAGTTATATTATGCTAACCCGCCTGTGATAATTAAACTGTAATAGCGGAAAGTTATATGAAAGTGATAAAAAGAAGAAGACTTATGGAGGAAATGGTAGTGCTTTTATATGATTGAGAGTTTTATTTGTAGATCTATTCTTTTGTTATATTATATATTTATTGTGGTATTGCTTGGAAAAATACCCCTCCCTTAAATATATCCCCCCTTCTCTATCTGACTTTCCTCTCTAATATTGCAATATAAAGCCCTAAGTGCTGGGTAATTTCCTAAAGATTGAAATCTAAGGGCGGTTTAAGTATAAAAGGATAGTAAGAGTAGGTAAAACTAGCCCTAGGATAATGCTCTTAAGCTTGTTTAGGGTAAAGACTATTTTAAAGGGCTAAAAAGTTAAACTTAGCTATAGTAGTGATAGCGGTATTAGCTGGAATTTGAGACTATGGAATTACTACTATACTATTAAATGTATTACTCTTTTTTCTCTTTTTATTTTCAATAACCCTATACTTATATTTTATATAAATGCTTAGATTATTAAATAAATAACTCTCTTATATTTCATAGAAGAAATAGTTAGTATAAGGAGTGCTAGGTATAGAAATATACTTGAAGTATAGTTTATAGATATAAATACTAGTTATGGGATTCCTAGTAGTATAGGCTCGCTCTTTATAATAAATATAAAGTATATTATTATAACCTCCCTAAGACTAGATAAATAAGCTGTAAGTAGCTGCTACTTATTAAAAGACCTTTGCCTGCTAGGAACTAGAGATAAAAGTAGTGGATGTGTAGATGAAAACTTAATAATAAAAGCTCCTAGTACCCTTAGTAGCCTTAAATATGTACTTAAAATCCTACTTACTAAAATAAGCCTTCTAGAAAGCTAATCTCATAATATTAGTAGATTTATTAGAGAAGACTTATAATACAAAAGCCACCTCAGAGTACTTATTACTAGGAAGATTAAGCCAAAGCTAAGTAAGGCTTATAATCACTTAAAACGCCAAACCTATTAGTTAATAAGTAGAAGAGAGGAAAAGAGAGGAATTACTTAGAGCTAATTATTAATATACTAAATAAAAAAGGGCATATTATTTCGCTTTGTTTGAGGTATAGGGATGTTAGAGCTAAGAACCTAGAGCGTAGTCTTTACTAGGAGATAATAAGGGCGAGGCTAATTAGTGTTTCTAATGCTAGAGATAAAGAAGTTATAGTTAGATATAATAGAAGAGGTAATTAGGTAATTTGTAGACCTAAATAGGGTATTATAAAGATATTTAGCTAAAGTTAAAGAAGATAAGAGCTAGTAAATATAGGAGGAGATAAGATATTTAGGAAGAAGAGAAAGTTGTTTATTTGGTTTTATAACTATTTATTGCTATAGTAGTAGCTACTAAGTACTATTTTTCCTTTTGTTCTTGCTGTTTGGAGACTATACTAATTTACTATTGAGGTTTTTTATTCTACATTTACTTTACTTCTGTTAGATAGAGGCAAGGGAGGAGGAGTTGATTATTCTTTTTATTTAAACCTTATTAACTTACTTATATTAGGTATTTAGCCTATTTGTAGATATAAACCTATACCTTTAACCCCTGTAGCCCTCTTTATTCCTTTTCTTGCTATTATATTTACTATACTATATCATAATATATTATAAGCCCCCCCGCCTCACTAAAAACACTTAACTTTTAACTACAGTTTGTTAACATCCTTCCTTTAATTAATTTAATTATATCTAAGTATATTAGGTCTGCAAATCAGTTGCTCCTACTTCTCCTACAGTTTGGATATAGTATTTCATAATAGAGAAGGTTATCCTTTATAATAATAAGAGACTAGATACTAGCATTCAGTAGCTTCAGACCTCAAACCTTTCTTTACTTAATATTAGATAGTGGACTTATCCTATGCCTACTATACCTAATAGAAGCTAATTTTAAACTTAATTAGATATAATTAGAGATATCCTAGGCGTTAGAACAAGCGGAGCAATAAGATATTAGCTGCTAATAATTCATTATAGTATACCTCTACCTCTACAAGAATTAATTATTAGCTAGATATATTCTAACTTTATAATAAAACGCACGCTTATTAAGCACTAGTGTACCACTTTAAAAGCACTATGTAAGTAGATACTTCCTTCCTAAATATAGTATATTGTAGCTAGAATATTTGATTCTATTAGTGCTTTAGAGAATAAGGCCCTAATACAGCCTAATAATATTACTACAAGTATTTGCTATACTATTAAACAAACTAAATATAGTTAGCTATTTCGCTATTATATAATTAGAGGTATAGAGGAAGATTTTAATAATAGAGACTTTCAAAACAGCATAGAGGCAAAACTAAAGTCAGAATCAATAGACATCTTTTTTATCCACCTAGCTACTACTTCTAGGAGGGTAGTAATCTTTTTAGGTCTACTAATTAACTTATAAGATAGAAGGAGCTAGTTTTATCATAATTAGTAATTAAGGGGAGAAGTAGAGAATAGGTTATAGTTAATAGTCTTTACTATAATAAGCCTTTTATAAAGCTAAAAAGCTAATATTTCAGAAGTCTTTATATATTAAATACACCTCATGCTAACTATATATATAGGCTCTCTACTATAGATATTAGGCTTCTATCTTATTAACTAGGTTAGAATATTATTATAGACTAGGATTTCAATACTAATAAAAGAACTACTAATAGTGAGGAAGATTAATTAAATTAACTAATTATTAGTAACTTTTACTAATAAAAAGCTAACCCCTAGATACTAAATATTAATTAAAATAGATATACTTAACTACAATATAGCTTATAAACTCAAGGATAGCATCCCTAAAGAAAAGGGTATAGAAACGCAATTAAAGTAAGAGGAAAAGTATAATTATCACTTCAAAAATCAAAATCCTTCTACGAACAATAATATAGATATTAACTCTCCTAGCCCTAGTAAAGGAGATTTATAGACCTAATAACTAGATAACGCCGCAAAAACTAAAGAGATAAGGCCATTAATAGAGTTCAATACTATTTAGAACGCTAGGATGAGAGATGTAGTTAAGCAGTTTTTAAGGATAAATAAATAATAGTAACTAATTAACTTAATATAATATATTAGTATGCTTAGGTCTGTAAAACAATTAATATCACATTACCTTACGCCCTTTCCTTATAATTAAGTTTACTATAATTACTGTAATAATATAGCTAACTTTAAGTATACTAAACCTAGGCCTAACTCTATACTAAATAAAGATAACCCTATTCCTATAGTGCTCTAGTATATTAGAAGCAATAAAGAGTCTATAAACTATCGAGTAGTATAATATAGCAAAAGGTTATAGATTACTATAACTAATTATACTAACTATCTATCTAATATTTATAATATATAAGGGACCTTAATCTTAGAACAAAATATAGATAGTTGCGATCTTATAGAGTTACTATAAATAGCAATTAGAAGCTTCCCTTATAAGTATTATACCCCTCCTCATAGTATACCTTAGGTACTAAGCGAAACCCCTAATAAGACTTTAGTAGAAGCTATAGACCTAGACCGAAAAAGTAAAATCTATAATATAACTATAGTTATTTTATTCATATATTATAGCAATACATATTAAGTATTAATTATAATAAACTAAGGACTAGGCTGCAGCTACTACTAGGATTTAGCATAAAACTTATAAAGCAACTAGAGGTTTATAGATACTATAAATAACCTTAAAGAGTAATATAAGATATTAGAAGCCCCTAATTAGTTACTATTAATCCTATTAATAAGCTAGTATATTATTAACTCTATATAATAATAAGATAGCTTTATATATAGACTTTAATGCATTAAGTAGGCTCAGGCATTTATTTTAGAAGGCCTCCTATTGCCTTAGTATAGCTAAATAGTTTAGAGGGATCCCACTACTTTCCTAGAGTCTAATATCCTATTAGTTAATTAATATATCTCTACTATTACTTTAGAGTTTTATAATATGCCTATTGAAAGTCGGTTAGCACTAAGAGATATTAATATCTCCTAGGAAGACTTTAAAAAATCACTATTTTTCCCCTAATTTCATATTATATGTACCCCTATAGACAGTTAGCCTCTTATTAGTAGCAATAGTAATATTATCTTCTCTCTAACTTAGGACCCTCCTTCTAGTTATTGTAGTCTGCTCCCGTCTGCGCCTGCGCTGGGGCCTATATCTATATCACTATAGTTGTTAAATTCGCTATTATCTAAAATATCTAATAGAGAGCTTAATTATTTGGGATGCTAAGTTGAAGATTAATGTTTAGAGAGCCCTAACCCTATTCCCAGACCTATAAGGCCTTCTAGGACCTTATTAGTAGACCTACTAAGCTATCCTAATTAACCTAAAGCCTTAGATAAGCATAATTGCGATCATAAGGACTATATATAATAACGAGTGGATCGGTAGGATTAAATTAAATAAAACACGCCTGAGGGGGCATAATATTATAACTTTTTGCACCCACCTTAGTAAAGAAGATAGTTTTAGTTATATTAGGGCTTAGAATAGGATAAGGCAGATAAGGAGGAGCTAGAGAAGGAGAGATAGTTATTAAGGTATAAACTGAGGTAGAAGGCAAAAGCCAATAATAGCCCCATTTTGCAGCAAGACCGCCCCCTAAGAAAGAGATAGTGAAATAAGTCTGCTAATAGGGCTCTATATAGTAGTATTTCTTTTATTTCTTTTGTTTTTTAATCAGTTATTGAGACTCCCTATAGGGGTCCTTCAGCAAGTCTCAAGGGGATGATTAGGATAGGATAGGATAGCTTAGCTATTTAGTTAGCAGGCCCACTATCAATGGGGTCTAAAAGCGGAAGACTGTGATGCGGGGAGGGGAGGAGGAAGGGCACGTTTTCTTTATAATTATCACTATTGTCTATAGTCGTTTTAGCCTCAAGAGGCTTATATCTTAATAATCCTACATATGATTTTCCACGATATCTCTTCTATTTCAAGCCCAATTCTTCCTATTCTTTTTAATTAGATCTGCGAACTGCTATATGCATCTTTTGAGCCTACTTTTGTTATTTCTATCCTTTTGTGGGTAGTGTTTTATTATTTACTATCTTTATAGTTCCTACTGGGCTCCTGCTCTTCCCAGTATATACATTATTAAAAACAGCAGCTATAGAGGAGAATAAGTTAGCTAGAGTAGCCGCTAAAGTATATAAAATATAGGCGCTAGGCGCGAAAGGCGTAGAAGCAGAAGCAGGGCGCACGGGCGTATTAATAGTATAGAAGCTAGAGAATATAGACGCAGGAGCAGCAGGCGCGAGAGCAGCAGGCGTAGTACCCTTAGCCTCCTTCTTTACCTTCTTTACTTTAAGAAGGAATCTTCTCTTATATAGTAAGTATATATAGAGAGCATACCTAAGATATTACTACTAAGAGAACTAGGGTTTATTAGTAAGTAGTATAATTGTTGGTCTCACAAAGACTGGATCCAGAAGGTAGGGGGGGATACGCGTAATATTCAAAGTGTGGTGATGTCTGATGAAAGAAGGTATCTAGAAGGGTGGCCAGCGAAAGGAGGAACGATATGGTAGACTGACGAGGTGAGTCACGTGACTGAGGTCACGTGACTACTATAGTCGACGTTCCTGCCCGCTGGGCCACGGGCCTGACACTTAGGTCGGGTCCGGATGGGCGAATATCCTAACACTGGCAGTTTTTCTTTTATGCTAGGATTCGCCCATTACGCCCATCTAAATACACGAATTGAATAACTTGTTTTGAGGCCATTTTTAGCCTCAATTTGAATCAAAAAAATAGCCATATTTGGCCATACCTATATCCTCCAAATAGCGACGATTTAGCCTAAATAGCTACAAATCCCATTCCTCTAAAGTAGTAGCGACTGCTATTTGTTACTCCTTTCCTTCCGCTATTTAGGTTACCTATCCCTCTATTTGAATTATTAGTTTGTTCCTATTAATTAGCTAGCGTAAGGCGCTATTTAGTGATGCCTTTGTGAATATATTAGCGGGGTTATCTTCGCTATTCACCTAGCAGATTTCAGTAAGCTCGCGACGTTTATATAACTAATATAGGGGTATAATATCTATTATGAGTCGTTTTTCCTTTATAGTACTAAGCTTTACTAAATACTTATATAAAGAGTATGAGTTAGTATATATAACGGTGGGGATGGGGTTAGTAGTGCCTAGCTTAGTAGTAACCTAATAAAGGGTTAAAGCAATTGCGAAGGCTAAGTCAGCACTAGCAACTATAGCATAGATTTTAGAGGCTAATATACTGCGGGTAATATGCTTATACTTAGTTGAACTATAATAGATAATATTACTATAAATAGTGAAGGTAGCGTTATCTATGGTTTCATTAGCTAGTATAATAATATATCCTAACTGCAAAGTAAGGTCGTTATTATTTATAAAAGAACTATCTATAAATATAAAGACTTTTGCAGTTAGTAGGGATAGCGTAATAAAGGTTAGGCTGCAATTAAGGCTATTACTAAGCTATTTGAGGCGCTTGTTGAGGGTGGCGATATCCTCATTATTGGGGTCCTAGCGTTGGGCTATAGTGGATAGGTTGAAGTAAGCCTCTAGCTAGCAAATTGAGGTGATATATACCCGTCGGGCGCGCTGCTTGACATACTTCTACTTAGCTAATATCTTGTTGATATTCTTGGGCACCAACTCGATCTTGGTCCCTTGGCCCTTCTGCTGAAGGATAATGGCTCTATTAGTAGTTAAGGAGATAGTTCCACTATTGAAGGTGATGGGTGTTTGAACGGTTAGATTTTCCTTGGGTTTAGCTATAAATTTGGCCTTCTAGAGCTCTTCTTCTTTAACGGCGGAAAAGGCTGCTATGCTAAGACCAATCGTATTATCTATCTACATCCCAACAATTACAAAATGAGGGCTTGAATCGTTAGTAATGAGAAGGCAGGGGTTAAACGCAGAGCTAGTTATTTGTAGCTTATTATGATAGTAGGTATTATAGGTAGCCTACTAATAGGTTCTAGCCTTAGTAATACTATATAGGGGCTTAATAACCTTTATAATAGTACTAGGGGGGTATTGATTGCGGATTTAGTTAGGGAGATAGGCGTAAACGTTGCGAGCAAGGGTTATTTATGGCTGTATGTACGCCTGGGTAATATCCCTAAACTAAATTGAATAATTAGGGCTAAGAGAGGGGGTAATAGCAAGAAGGAGGCGAATGCTATAATGCTGAATTGTTAGTAACTAGGTTAAAATCCCATGCTTATTAGCGTCATTTACGCCACAAATAACAAGGCGAGACTTCTCAAAGGGGGTTATGGTTTTATTCTTGATTTTATTAACTATATAGGACTTAAAAAGGCGCCTATATCGCTTTATTGGGTTAAAGAGTTTAAAATAAAAGACCTCACAGTTAAGAAGGGCAGTGATCTCCTTTTCACAGGATTTTTAGAAGGGGGGTCCATTAATAACAAGTTTGCCCGATTTGCAGAGGGCTAGCGAGAGCTCTCAATTAGCCTTCTCTTTAGTAGAGATAAATATTATGGGGTTATTAACCTGTTGTTTAAATACGCCTAAAACCGCAAAATTTGCAGTGATTAGGCTTTTTTGGGGTCTTCCTCAACGCTAGGGCGGAGGGGTGGGGTTAGCAGGAGGAGCATTAGGGCCTTTAGGGGCCTCTTTAGGGCTGGGATCGGCGTAAAAGGGTCTAATAGCAGTGGAGGGGAAGTCTCAGGCACCATGGGGCAGTTGGATAGTGACTGTTTCGCCTGAAATAGCGATCAGGCGGAAGGAGCCCTGCTATCTATCTTTTTCACAATACACTCTTACGAGTAACTATAGCAGTAGTTAGACGACTTCGTTAGTGCTAGGCCTATTGCGGGCGCCCAGCGCGTTAGCGACCTTACGTTTGGCGTGTTCTTTGCGCAGGTTATTTATGGCGGCGTTGATAGCTTTGGCGCGCGCTGTAATGTCTAGCGAAGGGGTCGAATTATAGCTAATACGTAGGTAGGCGCCAAAAACGAGAAGGGTTAGAACAAGGCTATTAGGGCTAGTAGTATTATTAATAGCCTTAATAGCTATCTAAAGGGCCAAGTTGAGTTTAGCATGGGGTAGTTCTTATTAAATAATAATAAAAGCGTATTAAAGAGGGCTATAATATCGCTCCGTTTTACTGATCCTATAGTGGGCCTCAATAGGTATAACTTTAATTATAATAGCTATAGATCTTGCGTTATTTTCGAATACTTTAGCGGCAAAGTTTAATCTAGCGTTAGTAATAATACAATTAGGGGGTCCTTAGTAGATATAAATCTAGTAAAGATAAAGGGTCTCTTAGGTCGTTTTAGCGGATAAATTGGGAAAGAAGTAAGTAGTATTAAACCTAGTAATAGTATTAATAACGTGCAGGATAGCTTTGCCCTTGAGATAGATAATATTGCAGACGATTTCATAGTTAAAATAGTAGTTATCTTTAAGCGAAAATTTGAATCTCTAAGGGGCTCTAGCGTTCAATTAATAGCGTTCGCAGACCTTAGTTAACTACTTAATAGCTGCTATTTGAACGGAATGATGGCTAGCACAGCTCAAAAGGGCTGCTAACTTAGCGATAGAGGGATAGCTAAAACGGCGATAGAGACGCCAGAGCTTAGTATCAGTTAAATAGCGGGTTTAAGCAAAGGCTTCCTCCTTATTAAGCAATAGCTAAGCGTGGCCCTATTTGCGTACAACTAGGGCAGCGATATTGCCTTAAAACAGACAATTGCGGAAGTTATTAAAATAGATGCCTATTCGATCTATATCGCTCAAATATGGCAGGAAAGGGGTATTTATGGGGATAATATAGAATACTATACTACTAAATATAGTATTAACTGCAATAGTGCTAAAAGAGTCCTTAAATAGGCTATCTCGAAAGCGTACCCTTGCTTAGCTAGTATTTATTATATTAACTGAAATTGATGGTTGAATGCGTTGTAAAGTAATAACTTGCTGTTAGCTAGCGGTAGAGAATCCTGCTGCGCCTGAATCCGGCATAATACCCTGAAAGACCTCTTTAGAGTATTAGCTATTAGGCGTAAATAATTGGCAAGGGGCGGAGGTTCTAGGCAAAATAAGCTGGGTAGAGGGCATAGTAGAGGAAGATACTATAGGGTTAATAGTTAGGTTAATACTAGGAAGAGCAGGAGCCCAGTAGGGACTGCAAAGATAGCAAACAACACAACACTACCCGCAAAC
Source organism: Colletotrichum euphorbiae (assembly GCA_037178605.1). Lineage (NCBI taxonomy): Eukaryota > Fungi > Ascomycota > Sordariomycetes > Glomerellales > Glomerellaceae > Colletotrichum > Colletotrichum euphorbiae. Next base: position 371 of record JAXCEF010000920.1, on the reverse strand, counting down.
AGATAGGAATAATAAAAGTAGGCTCAAAAGATGCGCGTAGCGATTCGCAGATCTAATCAGAAAGAATAGGAAGAATTAGGCTTAAAATAGAAGAGATATTGCAGGTAATCGTATATAGGATTATTAAGGTATAAGCCCCCTTAAGGCCGAAAAAGACTATAGATAATAATAATTATGGTAATGCCTCCCCACATCGCAGTCTTCCGTTTTAGACCCCATTAATAGCAGGCCTGCTAACTAAACAGCCAAGCCATCTTATCCCATCCCAATCATCCCCTCGAGACTCACTAAAGGACCCCTATAGGGAGTCTCAACAACCAATTAAAAACAAAAGAAACAAAAGAAATACTACTATATAGAGCCCCATTAGC
>JAXCEF010000919.1:0-10409 GCA_037178605.1 Colletotrichum euphorbiae | reverse complement strand
ACTTTATTATTAAATTACTAAAGTTAAAAGAACTAATAACTAATACTAAGTATAATAGCATTTTAGTTATTATAGACTAACTTATAAAATACGCCTATTTCATCCCATATATAGAATCAAGTACCGCAGAAGACCTTAGTTATATATTCCTAAAAACCATCATTAGCTAGCACGGCATACTAATAGAAATTATGTTAGATAGAGATAAACTATTTACTTTAAAGTTCTGGAGATCCCTAATCTTGCAGCTTAGATCTAATTATAAACTCTTAACCGCCTTCTATCTATAAACTAATAGATAGACCAAATAGATTAACTAAATCCTTAAGATCTACTTATGCTATTATATTAATTATAAATAAGATAATTAGGTATTACTACTACTAATAGCCCAATTTGCCTATAATAGCATAATAGGAGAAAATATAAAAGAATCACTATTTTATCTCAACTACAGATTTAACCCCACCGCATATAAAGAACCACAATAGGGGCCAGCAGCACTCAAAGCTATAGCAGATATCAAGAAAATTCGAGAAATTCAATAGGAACTCCCCAAGAACCTCAAATTCATACGCAAACGCATATATAAATATACTAACAAAAAAAGAGTTAAGGAACTAACTCTAAAGGAGAGAGATAGTATTTACCTCACTTAATAAAATATTAAAACTAAGTAACTAAGCAACAAATTAGACTATAAAAAACTTAAACTATTTCAAATCAACAAAAAACTATTAAATATTAGCTATAAACTCTCACTACTAGACACTATAAAGTGCTATCTAATCTTTTATATTTTATTTCTCAAACTAGCACTATAGGGATCATAAATAAATAACCTTATTATTATAGAATTAAATAAACTAGAATATGAAATTAAATAAATTATTAACTATATTAAAGATAAGAATAAAACCTAATACCTCATTAAGTAGAAAGGGTATAGATATAAGAATAATATATAGGAACTAGCTACAAATCTCAAACACACACAGGATCAACTCCACATATACTAGGAACAGCAAACAATAAATAAACCACAAACAGCACCCGCACCTAAAAGGACACGCAAAAACAAGACCCAATTTATTTAACCCCATCCTATAGTTAGACTAATATAATAAAACTAACTATAAGATACTAACCTATTTATATAATTAGGGATATTAGTAAACTAGGAAGCCTCACCTAATAAAAAGTTCGGGGTACTAGAATTCTAATTCCCTAAGACTATATCTAAATCCACTATACTAAAACTACCTATAGACTAAGCCTCCAGTATAAGAGAAGCTACTAGTTCCTCCTCAATAACTTCACAACCTTTATAAAATACTATCCTCTTTTGCTTTCTCAAATAATCCAGCCGCGCTATAGACTCATCCAACTCAGCCTGTGCAGCATATAAAGCAGCAGCCTTTTTATATAACACCTCCTCCTCCACTACTTCAGCATCCTCTAAACGAGCCGCCTCATCCAGCAAACAATTAACTAGAGAATAAGTTAGCAAAATAAAAAACACTAATATAATAATAACATATATAAGTATAAACTATATTAGCCGCCACATTATATAAACGCCCTAAGCAAGTATACTTACTATAAACTTCACCTCTAGGGAGAAGCTTATAATACTTCCCCAATAAATAATAATATAAATAAGGTATATTAATAATAATACCAAACTCAGCAATATAAAGTATATAATTATAATAATAAAGAGTAGAGGTGGAATATAAATTTGATTTTTAAATATAACCTAATATAGTATTAGCACTATAGAAAAACCAGGGAATACAATTAATGGATCCCCAACCTAGGACTAATAACCTACTTATATTAGGCCTTAAGGACAAGACCTTTAAGAGGGAGACCTAATATTACAACCTATTATATAAGGATAATAACTAACCTACCTACCTAGGCGTTAGATAACTAGAATGGGATATTTATACTATAAGATCATAGGAACACTAGGGATACCTATAGTATAGAAGAACTATAGTATAAGTCATATAACAATAAGATAAGGAGTAATTAGTGGAGCGCAGGAGAAAGCGCTTAGTAATTAGTTAGTCTTACTAACTAATTATAATTACTAATATATAGAGGTAATTACCTAATAGCAGGACTAGGGACTATTCAGGACTTATATATAGTATGGACTTAGGACTCCTAAGAACAGACTTCTATAGCTCTTCAGCAATCAACTTCGTGATTACCCTAACAGGTACTCTCAGCTTTATCTTATACTGCGACCCCCTTGTGAGGACTACGACTAATTACTATACCCTTAAACCCCAAGATTTATTTAGCAACACAGCATAGCAAGACCACACTGTTAACCTAGCGTCATCCCTCAGCTTCTGTTAGCAGAACCCTACTATCAGATAGCTGACCATAACACTGAGGTTAATAGCTACCTCCTGTCGCAGGCTTAGCAAACCCAACGCCCTGGATTTAGCGCTTAATATTATTAGTAGCCTACTTATTAGTTTACTTATCTCTGATCTTCTATTTTAGCTCTCTCCTAAGTCTTTGCTTTTTATTTTATATTGCTTATTTAGCTTCTTTATATTATTTAGAGCCTAGTAGTAATTCTTAGAGGGCCCTCGTTAGCTCTCTAATAGTTAGATGCGTAGTAATAGATATAGACTAATCTAGCGTGAGATTAATAGGGCAGCGCTTAGAGATAGAGTAACTAATACTATAAGACTGCTTTATAAGCGCTTACTGTGGCCTTTATTCGCGAAGGATGCCCTAGAGGTTGGCGGAGATATTCCGCCTGAGGTAATGCCTCTAGAATAGGTCTAAGCTGCTATGCCCCATAGCGAGGTTCTAGAGAGCTTTGCTAACGTTAACTATAATAGATATTAGCGTAGCTAGTTATAGTAGTATAAATGAGACGCACTACTTTGGTTAAACGCGTTAGCTGTATTATAATGTAAGTTATAGGCTATTATAGGGTACTTAAAGCCTAGGATTTCACTGATTCTCTTGATCCACGCCGCTATTATACTAGAAGATATATATTTATTAGGGGAAATTTAGTAGCCCGTTAATATCTTAATAGCTTAATGGAAAATAAAGGTGTTATTTAGGTCCTCCTTTAATAGTAGTAGTAGCTCCCGCTCCCCGGGATATATATTGAGGATATTAAGATAGTATAGTGAGGTGAGGTTAGATGTATTAAAAGCTTAATATTAGAAGAGGATGCCTAGAAGGAAGATATAGGGGCTTAGGAGTAAGAACGGGTTGAATATAGTCTCAGGAACTATATATATTTTCCTAAGATATTAGTATATCTTATTAGTTATAATAGGCTAGGACTATACTTATTATTCCTTCTCGCTAAAGTAGGTTTTAGTAAACTCTGGAGTAAACTGAAGAAGTAGCTTATGTGGTCTGCGTTCTAGATCTCTTGCTAGTGCGACCCTAATATCCTTAAACTATAGGTTTAAAGTTGCTTCTAGGCGAGAACTAGCTGGGGTAAGTAGGAGGAGAAAAAGCATAGCGAGAATATATAACTCTCCTAGTTTAAATGATTTCTTTATTATACTTAGTGTTATCTCCATTTATTACTTAAGATTATTAATTATTATATAGCAATTAGCTTGCTGCTACTCGCTCAAACCATACTTCTTTGCGAGGTCTTATAGAACCTAAACTAGTTAGTAGGGGTGCTAGCGCTATAGTGGGATAGACCTTCCCTATATATACTATAGTTCAGCTTCTAGTTAATCTTGTTGCTTATGGCTCTCTTAAAGATGAGTTGAAAGACCTTCTAGTATATACCTAAGGAGCTCTTCTTCTTAATTCTGCGTTTCTTTTTGCTATCCTTACTAACCTTCTAACTTAGGAACTAATTAAAGAAGTTATATAGGAGACTAAGGGAGATAGTCGCATAGCAGTCTTCTTTATTATACTTAAGAATACTATAGAATCTATAAATATAGAGTATAAGTAGCTTATAAAGTATAAGAAGTTGTAGGCACTTACTAGCGCTACTATTCCTTAATAGTATTAAGAAGCACTATTATCCCAGAGCTATAATCTTAATAGATATAAGAATCCTTATTAAATCCCTCCACATTGCGCCACTAGTACTTAGGTAAATAGACATTCCCGTTAAAGAGCTGAACCTAGTCCTCTATATCAAAATCGTCATCTTCATAGAGATCTTCATTATTAGTTGCATTAGTATCCAAACTATCTTATTGCTCCTTTATATTAAAAATATTATTATAGTTATTATATTTATCATTAGCCGAGAAAAATACATTAGAATCATAAGCGACCGCCAGGGTGCATCAGCAATTTAATATTATAGAATAAGGAATAGCATAAGTTTAATAGAAGGCTTACTAGCGGAGGGACTAGCTAAATAAGTAGTAATAGTCAGGCTTTAAGAGCAGATAGATTGAGGTAACTACTAGCTAAGGCCCTAACTACAGCAACCGCGGTTTATATAGTATGAGAAGGTAAGCTATTATAGGACTTATTATAGTGGCTATTTTTAGTTATTAAAAAGCGACACGCTAAGTAAGAATTAGAACGTTAGTTAAGTAAAGAGTAACTAGTAGGGCTATTTAGCTAGTTCTGGGAGGTATAGCTGAGGAACTTTAGTTAGTACTTTAGTTAGTACCCTGAGGTATAAGCCTGGGACGGGACAGGGGTTAGCGCGCTTAGTAGCCTTGCCGCCTAGGTTAAAGCGGCGAGGGTTTTATAGCAGATGTCCTGCTGAACTTGGCGGCAGAACCTGCCTGAAACGGCGCCAAATACGCCGTCTCTTTCTTTATATAAGTAAAATAACAAAAGATAGGTCTTGGTATAAAAGAAGTAAAAGTCTTATATTATTATATTCTATACTACTAGTCTTATTCATAGATAGTAGATACTATATAATAGTAGTAGTATGCTACGTAATAGTAACTATATATTATAGTATATAATAGTAACTACATACTATTTATATAGTAATATTTATCCCTAAATAGAAAAAGCTATTATCCTAATAGTAAATATATCCTATCCTCTGCAAAACAAGGCTATGATGCGGGCGATCCAATTGAAAATATTGCTAATATCGTTAGCTTTGCGCTTTTTATTTGGCGTGGTGGTCTTGGGGGCGGCGCGGATAGGGGTTGGGGAATTAATCTTAGGGGCGCTACTAATAAGAGCGTAGAGGGAAGTAACCTTAGAGCAGAAGGCTTCTACCTTCTTATTAACCTTAGTAGTAGCCTAAGTAATCTTATTACCTAAGACCTACTTAGTAACTATACTATTCTTAATATTAATAAGGCGGTTAGTAAAGTTATTTTAACTTATAGTACTAAGGGCTTTAATATTAGCCTTAAGGGCGGAAACGCAGGGAATAAGCTTATTATAAAGGCTAGTAGTAAGAGTAATAACCTAGGTATTAGTATATTTAGTAGTAGTAGTAATATTATTAGTAGTCTTGCGGGCTATATTAGTAGTAGTATAGGTAGTATTATTGATTATATAGATACTCTAGAGGCTAATAACTATAGTAGGTAATATTAAGTTAGTATAGTTAAGCGTGATAAGACTACTAGTAATCTTAGTATTAAAGGTGCTGGGATAGTAAGAGATAAATACTATAAGTATAGACGTGCGGGAAGGAAGCAGGTAGCTATATATAAGACTGCTTAGTATAGCGGTCAGAGCGCGTTTATAGGTGCCTTAGATGCAGCAGACTGCTAGGTTAGAGGAGATATTAGTGATTATATGTTTCTTACTGAAGATCTCTCTGAGGAAGGAGAAGACCTCAGCCTATAGGGTATTATTAGGGAATTATATAAAGAGAGAAATAGTAGCCTTATTAGCAGCGGCGCGGGTAATAGGTCCCTTAGTGTGGCGCTCAGTAGTGGGGTTACTAGGGATAGCAAGTATATTATTATTATTATTATTCTCTTTAAGTTCCCCCTTATTATTCTCTTCTTCCTCCTCAGTAGGGTTATTAAGGAGCTTATGATTCTTAGCTAAAGGCTTAGAGCTATAGGGCTAGGAGGGATACTTAGAGGAGGTAATACTAGAGCTGATAACTAGTTTAGAGTTCTTATTAGTGGGGCTATCTATATCTATATTACTATTATTAGGGTGGGGGGAGATAGAGTTAAAGCGCTTAGATCTATTAGGGCTAGTGGGATTAGTAGCGGGGTTAGTAGTAGTGCGGAAGGTACTAGTAGTATCCCAGGAAGGAGTAGTAGCGCTAGTAGTAATATTAGAGAGGTAATTAGTAGATATTATTATATTAAGAAGAATAGTGGGAAGTTAGTAAAGAGTAATAAGGGCTTATAAAGTATAGAAAGAAATAAATAAATTAGTAAAGTAGTAAAGTAGTAAAGTAGTAAAGATTGTAATATACATAGTATAGAAGAAAAAGTTAGGTTTTTTATTAGTAACATTTAGGCGGAAGGTGCTAGGCTTAAGTTAAAAAATTGTATAGAAGTGAAGTAAATAGTTAATATAGAAGATATATATTAGCCTTATAGGTTATAAGTCTAATATTATAGAGAATAATAGCTTTGTTAGATAAGATACCTTAATAGCCTGCTAAGGCTTAGCGCGGTATAATGCTGCTTTTATAAAAGAAGGCTATCTTTAGGTAAAGCTAAGTAAAGGTATTATATATAGTCCTAAAGAAAGTAGTAGTAATATTAAAAGGGATCCTATTATAGAATGGGAGCGGCGTAGTTAGCCCCACTCTTTGTTAGTATAGAGCAGTAATACTATTTTAAAGGCTTTAACTATATTGCTAGTATAAATAAGTAGGCTTTTATATAGCTCCTATATATTTCTAGCTATAGATTAGCTTTTCTACTTAATAAGATACTAAATAGTGGGATTACACTCTTATTAATTAATCTATTAGTTAATAAGGTATTTTATCTTATACGTATTATAACTATCTATAATAATAGGTTATAGTGGGGCTAGTATCTAATAAAATAGGTCTAATCCCTTAGTTAGTTAGTAAAGTTAAGTAATATTAAGGACTAGGTAGATCTTCTAAGTAGCTGGAAGGTTAAGCCAGTAGACTATAAAGTTAACGTTTATAGTAATTCAAAATAGGCTAACTTAGGTTACTAACTATTTACGCTTTAAGTAGCTAGGTAAGTAGTAACCCTTATTTAGGCGGACCTAAACTTAGTTACTAATATTAAACTTAATATCTATTTAATAATAATTATAGTACTATTAGTAGATTTTATTAGCTATATTAATAAAACTAGTAGCTTTCTTTTAGTAGGTATATTAGAAAACTTTAATAGCCTCTATTAGTATAGATTTCTTAGTAATAGTATTAAGGATAGCTTAGGGGTAGAAGCCTAGCATAACCTCATTTAGGGACTAGCTAATAGTAGTTAATAAAGTATTATTAAGGTTATACTAAAGGGCGGAAAGAATATCTACTTAGGGGGTATCTAGGTCTACCTATATATCATATTATAGGGCGATCTCAATAGTTTAGTTAGTCTGCTTGCTCTAGCTATTAGTCTGAGGATAATATATAGTAGAGAGGAGAAGCTTAACTTCTAGTATAGAAAAGATAGCCTTCTAAATCTTTAAGATAAATTTAGGGTCTTACTTGCTAATAATATATACTAGAATACCCTGGTTATATATTAGCTAAAACTAGATTAATATAAATCCCTAATCCTAAGTAATATATTACTTATTACTAGGGATTAAAAGCTCTTTCTTAGAGAACTTACAGGTCTATATTAAGAGGCAGTTAAGTATATTATAGCCTAGCAAAGCCTAAAATATGCCTGCTAAAGGGATAGGAGGTAAGTTTATAATAAAGTTAATTATTGTAGTATAATATGGGTAGGGTATTATGGTGATAAGTTAAGGGGTACCTAGAGGTAGGCTATAATTAATGCTATTTTCCTAATAGCTTAAGTAGTAGTAGATATATAAGTCGTAAGCTTTTATCTTATTATAGAACTAAGTCCTAGCTAACTTATGAATTATATAATTAATACTAAAGTAATATTTATTATTATATGCTAGTTAAAAGATATTAGGAATAATAGCTTAGCAGATATAGAGCCTCTCTATATTCTTAGTATTAATATAAAAGAGAAGGCTATTATACTATATCTATAGTTAAATCTAGAAACGCTTAGGGTAATAACTATTAGCTATAGCGTAGTATTTCTCCTTAAGGGCAGCATAAGGTATAACTATATATAACTATATATTATCATTTAGTAGTATTATTAGTAATACTATGTAAGATAATGCTATATCTACTATTATTAGTATAGGCTCTCATAATTCAAGTAGAGAACTCTATATTAAGGTAGATAATAGTCTTAGTAGTAGCTTCTATTTTAGAGGTCTCAGTAAGCCTAACAAAGGTAGAGGAGCTATAGTTAGTTACCTTTTTAGTAATACTATTATTAATATTAGTAAGTTTATTAGCCTTAGGGAATAGTAAGGCTTAACTAGAATATTAAAGTAATAGGAGCTAGGAGAGAGCATCTAGTACTATAGTAAGTTTACTTAAGATATAAGTAATATATAGTTAAATTTATAAGAGATAATTAGCTATATTAATAAGCTTTAGGTTTACTTTTATGAGGTTAAATATATATAGTAAAGTATAGGTGAGGATACTATAAGTAGTAGTATAGTTAGTAAGGATATTTATAAGTTAGTAGTTAGACTAAACTAGCTTATAGAGCTTCTAAATAGCCTATACTACGCTAGCAACCTCCACTTCTATAGCCTAAAATTGCTATTTAGTAGATATAGTTACTTTAGAGAGAAATAAAATAAGCTAAATGTTAGAGGTCTTAAGTATAGTGAGATTAATTTTAATTATTAGGCAGTTTATTCTCTAACTGGAAGATTATAACTCTAAATCCTCCGTTATATATCTAGCTTAATAAAGAGCTCCTTAGCAGGATTATAGTAATACTAGGCGACTTAACTACAGAGGTTCTCTTATAGGGCGGTTTAGGACTTAATCTCCACTTCTATAGGTTTAAAGGTAACCTTAGTGAGGTAATAAGTATGCGTCTATTTAGCTACTCCTTATAGTAGCTTATCCTCGCTATAGAGAAGGGCGGAAAGGACTGTTTTGCGGTAGGTAAGGAGTACTGCAATAATATTAAACTATAGTATATTATAGCGTAGCTATCCTGCTATCCTGAGATATCTCTTAAGGTTATAGAGGTTATGAGGAAACATAAGCTACTAAAAAGCCTTAATATAGTTATTAGTATATAAGACTCTAGTAGTGTTAACTATGTAGCTGAGGAGCTTTATAGAGGTAAAACTAGTAAATAAATTCTCTATAGAGATATAGAGGTAGCTATCGTTAAGAAGCTTAGGCATAATCTCAATATACTAGAGGTAGTCTTTAGTAATGTTACTAAAGATTATAATATTCTTAATATAAGCTTAGATAATATCTTAGTAGTTATAGAATAAATTATCTATAAAGTATTAAATATATATAGGGGAGTTCTTAACTCCTATTAAAATAATATTAGATACCTCAATACCGCGTGGGGAAGTCATAGCTATATAGTTGCAGTATTTAGAATATATGGGAAGCTAGTAAAAAAATACAGTAGTATTAAGTACTATAACCTAGCTCTTATCTTATAAGTAGTTAAGGATATTATTCTAGTCTGGGAGAGGGTATATATTAGGGAGTATAACCTTATTTAATAGGTAAAAGTTAACTACTAGGCAGCCTTTCCTTACTCTATTCACCACACACTATATAATAAATAAGGGGCATGCAACAGGAACTAATCTAGTAGTAAAGGATATATTATCTTTGGAATAGAGGCTATTAAGCTTATTATAGGTAAGCTTAGTATCTTCTATACCCAGTAGGAAGGGGCGGGAAGCCTTAATCTAGCTTTGCTAACTATTAATAAAGTTAATATATATACCTTCTTTATTAGGTATTGGGAAGAGCAGGAGCCCGGTGGGGACTACAAAGATAGCAAACAACACAACACTACCCACGAAGGGATAGGAATAACAAAAATAGGCTCAAAAGATGCGCGTAGCAATTCGCAGATCTAATTAGAAAGAATAGAAAGAATTAGGCTTGAAATAGAATAGATATTGCAGGTAATTATGTATGGGATTATTAAGGTATGAGCCCCCTTGAGGCCGAAAAAGACTATGGATAATAATGATAATAATGATGAATGATGATCCCTCCCCGCATCGCAGTCTTCTGCTTTGGACCCTATTAATAGCGGGCCTGCTGACTGAACAGCTAAGCTATCTTGTTCTATCCCAATCGTCCCCTCGAGACTCGCTAAAGGACCCCTATAGGGAGTCTCAACAACCAATTAAAAACAAAAGAAATAAAAGAAATACTACTATATAGAGCCCTATTAGTAGACTTA
>JAXCEF010000918.1:0-10431 GCA_037178605.1 Colletotrichum euphorbiae | reverse complement strand
CATTCAGCAACACAGCATAGCAAGACCACACTATTAACCTAGCGTTATCCCTCAGCTTCTGTTAGCAGAACCCTACCGTCAGATAGCTGACTGTAACACTTAATAGCTGAAATAATACTTACTTATTATTTATACTAATAATGAGACTATGGGCCTCCTACCTGATGGAGTACTTAAGAGAGATGTTTAAGAGCCCTTATAACTATATATCTAGAAGATAGCTTAAGCTTACTGGATGATAACTGCTAGTAAGCCTTTTTTGTAACTTTTCTGCCTGATTAATAGGAAGCTATTGCTGAAAGCACTCTTAGCTATAAGACTCTCTACTCTACGGTTTCTGCGCGCCTCTATAATAACTTAGAGACGCGCCCTAGCGCTAAGCAGAAGACTGTATACTTTTTGAGGACCTAATAAAGCCCCTAAATAACTACTTTGAGGTTAGTAAGCTTAAGGAGCTACTGCGAGGTATGTTCTAAGCTGCTATAAAGAAGGAGATCACTAAACTTACTATAATAGGTACCTAGCGTATTATTAACTAAGCTGAGGCATATTTAACCTCTCTACCTTTAAAGTAGGTATACTCCTATAAATTCTATAGCAATCGCCTTAACTCCTATAAAGCCCAAATCTACGTGAGAGAAGATATATAAGATACCTCCTCTCTTAGTTTTACCTATACTACCACGCTTGCGGCGCGAAGCCTGCGCGTAGTAATAGCAATTGCAGCCCAGTTTGACTATAAAATCCTATAATATGACGTTATAAACGCCTTCTTAAATGCGGATATTAACTTGAAGGGAGAGCTAGTTACTTATTATCTCCTAGATAGCTTTAAATAATGAGGGAAGCTCGTTAAGCTTAATAAGGCTCTATATAGCCTTAAAGATATACCCCTCCCATAGTATAAGGAGTTTTCTTTAACTCTATATAAGCTTAGGCTCTCCCTATATAATCAAGAGCCCTATTTATTTTAAGATAAGTATTATAGAGTCTTTATTCTATTCTATATTAATAACTTCCTTATCCTTTTTTACTATAACTATAAGAAATAAGCTTAAGAGCTTATTAAGGCTATTAAGAAGTTATATAAAATTTGCAAACTAGGCTCTATTAAATAGTATCTCAGGCTATATGGTATGCGTAACTAAGTAGCTAAAAGGATTTATTTAGTCTATAATTAGTATATCCACACTATTACTAAGCGCTTTAAACTCTATAGTAGTATTTACCCCGCTACTCTACTACTTTTTACTTACTAAAAATAAAGGTGAGGCTATATTCGCATAAGTTAAGGAGTACTAGTCGCTTATTAGAAGTATTCTATATACTATAATAATAGTATAGCTAGATATAGCCTTTGCTATAGCCTAACTTTCCCGCTTCCTTATAAATCTAAGCGTATAGTACTTCACTACAGCGAGGCAGTATATCTAATATCTCTATACTACCTGCTACCTCGCGATTTGCTATAGTAGCTCTGGGGGTAATAGGAAGGAGACTCTGCTGCTTATTACTAGTGATACCTCTTTTACTAATAATGATAAGACTTATAGATCCTCCTAGGGCTTTATAATAATACTCTTTAGAGGCGTAATTTAATAGAAAGCGGCCTGCTAAGCGACTGTAATGACGTCCACAATAGAAGCAGAGCTCTTAAGTCTTAAATATATAGCTAAAGAGACTATAGTACTTTAGAGGCTATATTATAATATTGCTCTAGAACTTAGGGATATTTAGAAGGTCTATTATAATAATTAGTAAATTATTTAACTAGTAGTTAGAGAGGGAGAGAGAATATTAACTTATTTATAGTATATTAATATCTAAAATATGTAGCTTCACTAGGAATATATAAAGAGTACCTTTAAGGTGCTATATATGCTTATAGACTAGATACTAGCGGACGAACTTATTAAGAACTTCTCCCGGGTAAAATTTAAATACTTCTAAGCGCTACTAAACCTTATAGACGCTTAGTATATTATTACTTAGATAGAAAAGAAGGTTTAAAGGGTAGAGATAAGCTCTATTTAGCCTAAAGGCTAGTAGATATTATCTATAGAGCTATAGCCCCCTCTATAAAGCAATTCTTATAGGTATACTAGCCTACTAACCTACCTCCTAAATACTAAAAGCAAAGAGTATTAATACCTATAGGCGCATCTTTAATAATAGGAGCTCTCCTCCGCATAAATAGCTATAATAAGGCAGTTAATTAAGGGCTTAGCGGCGCTAGTAGGTATGTTGAAGATAGCTAAAAGGCTTATTAAATAAGCATGCGCGCTAGCGATAGTACTACTAGGCGGCATAATAGAGACCTACTAAAAAGAGCTACTAAAAAGCAACTCTCTAATAATAGGCTTAGGTTATATAATACTACTAGTAGGTATTATAGGAGCCTTAGAGTGCTATAAAGAGCTAGTTAAAGCTAACTCTCTAATAGCGCCCTCTAGGTATATAATAATAACCTCCTTACTCTTCCCCTTCTCTTTTTATTCTACTTCCTCTACTCCCTCCTATTTATTCTCTAGCTCCTCTAGCTCCTTCTCCTTCTTTAAAATAGTATAAAGAATATAGTAATAAAAGGTGAGTTCCTAACTAGTATTATTAGCCTTATTCTAAATACCTAGATATACTCCCGCTCCTACTAGTATATTTATAACTTAGTTATTCTTATTAAATGCCTCATAGTATAGCTAGTAGGGCTTAATAGTAATTGTAGGTAGGGGCTTATAGCCTTAGTTATATAAGTAGTAGTAGTAGCGCTTATAGGTATTATAGAAGTAGCGACTAGAGCTCTTACCTATAAGTAGTAAGCGACTATAGCTATAGTAGGGAGGGTTTATAAGGTCCCTAGCTCCCTCTAGAATGAGGGAGGTAGCGCGGGGCTTCCTAGCTAACCTAGTTGTTTTTGCAGCCCTACTAGCAGGGGTCTTCTATAGAGGCGTCTGAGGGGTCTTAGTGCGCTACTGCTTTTTCTAGGGGCTAGCGGGCTCCTTAACTAGTAATAATATTATTAGTAGTAGTTAAGATAGTAGGGCAAGTAGCGACTTATTCTCCTCTTCTTCCTCTTTCTCCTCCTCCTCCGCCTGCTGCTCTGCTTTAATAGTAAGCTGCGCGTTAAGTGCGGCTTGCTACTTAGCGAGAGCAGCCAGGCGCTCCTTCTCCGCCTTATTAGCAGCTTTAGTTGCTTGCGCCTTAGTAATGCGGGCGCGAACCTCCTCCTCAGTCTCCTTACGCTTAGGGGCTATTATTAATAATATTATAATGATATATTATTAGTACTATAATAAGAAGATAAGTATATATACTAACTCATGAAGCGCGTGATGGATTTTAAGCGCGCAGAAAAATCGACTTATAGTTATTTATATATAGTGTTCTAAGCAGAAAAAGAGGGAAAGTCTAAAGGCTGCGCGCGATAAAGGGATATTTATACTTACGCCCTAAGGCTGCCTTTTTTAGGCGGTTAGCTGCTCTCTATAGTAGTTAACTATTGTTTATAATAGTTAGCTGCTATTCTGCTACTCTTTTTTATATCTATATTATTATTAGTAAAGTTATATAATAGTAGTTACAAATACTATAAACGTCCTAAGGGATATTAAGGGGTTATTTTTTATTTGTTTTGCGCCTTTAGGGCTGTTTTGAATATAGTTATCTTGTTTTTATATATTTTTAAAAATAGTTGCAGCCGCGCGCGGAGCGTTGTGAGAATATGATAGCATCTGCAGGCGCGGCTGGGGGGTGTGTCGCGATGCGGCACTACAGCACTGGCAGCCCTGCGTGGCTGTGGTGGCGTGCAGTGTGGCTACACGCTTATATAAGCTACTCTGCTGCCTATTTCACTGCGCCTCGCGCGCAACTATCTCTGAATAAGATAGTTGCCTTCTATAACTCGCCCTTATCCCTACCTGCAGGCTCGTGACATGAGGTAAAAGGCGAAAGCTAATAATAGCTCTATTTTATGGTAAGACTGCTTACTATAAAGGAGATAGTGAAATAAGTCTACTAATGGGGCTCTATATAGTAGTATTTCTTTTGTTTCCTTTATTTTTAAATAGTTATTAAGACTCCCTATAGGGGTTCTTCAGTAAGTTTCGAGGGGATGATTGGGATGTGATAGGATAGCTTAGCTATTTAGTTAGTAGGCCTACTATTAATAGGGTCTAAAAGCGGAAGACTGCGATATGGGGAGGGGAGGAGCGAAGGCATATTCTTCACGTTTTTTGATTATCATTATTATTATTATCACTATTATTAATAGCCTTTTTAGCCTTAAGAGGCTTATACCTTAATAATCTGATATATGATTTCTACGATATCTCTTTTATTTTGAGCCTAATTCTTTCCATTCTTTCTAATTAGATCTGCGAATTGCTACGCGTACCTTTTGAGCCTACTTTTATTATTCCTATCCTTTCGTGGGTAGTATTATGTTGTTTGCTATTTTTGTAGTCCCCACCGGGCTCCTGCTCTTCCTAATACCTCACCTAATAAGAAGTTTGGGGTGCTAGGATTCTAATCCTCTAAGACTATATCTAAATCTACTATACTAAAACTACCTATAGACTAAGCCTCTAGTATGGGAGAAACCACTAGCTCCTCCTTAGTAACTTCACGACCTTTATAAAACACTATCCTCTTTTGCTTTCTCAAACGATCCAGCCGCTCTATAGACTTATCTAACTTAGCTTATGTAGTATATAAAGTAGTAGCCTTTTTATATAATGACTCCTCCTCTACTACTTTAGTATCCTCTAAGTAAGTAGCCTCATCTAGTAATTAGTTAACTAAAAAATAAGTTAGCAAAGCAAGAAATATAAGTATAGTAATAATATATATAAGCGTAAACCGCGTTAGCTGCTGCATTATATGAGCGCTTTAAGTGAGTATACTCGCTATAAACTTCACCTCTAGGAAGAAGCTTATAACGCTTCCCCACCAAACGACAATACAAATAAGGTATATTAATAATAATACTAAACTTAGTAATATAAAGCGTATAATTATAATAATAAAGAGTAGAGGTAGAATTTAAATTCGATTTTCAAATGCGACCTAATATAGTATTAGTATTATAGGTAAAATTAGGATGTATAATTAATAGATCCCTAACCTAGGACTAATAACCTACTTATATTAGGTCTTGAGGATAAGACCTTTAGAGAGGGAACCTAATATTATAACCTATTATATAAGAATAATAATTAGCTAACCTACTTAGGTATTAGATAGCTAGAATAGAATATTTATACAATAGGATCACGGGAGTACGAGGAATACCTATAGAATAGAAGAACTATAGTATAAGTTATATAATAATAAGATAAGGAGTAATTAGTAGAATATAGGAGGAAACGCTTAGTAATTAGTTAGCCTTACTAACTAATTGCAATTGCTAATATATAGAGGTAATTACCTAATAGCAGGACTAGGGGCTATTTGGGACTTATATATAGTATAGACTTAGGTCTCTCCAAGGACAGACTTCTATAGCTCTTTAGCAATTAACTTCGTAATTACTCTAATAGATACTCTCAACTTTATTTTATACTATAACCCCCTTATGAGGACTATAACTAATTACTATACTCCTTAAACCCTAAGATTTATGTAGCAATACAGCCTAGCAAGACTATACTATTAATCTAGCGTTATCCCTCAGCTTCTATTAGTAGAACCCTACTGTTGGATAGCTGACTGTAATAAGTAGAAGGCCTCAACCTAGAGATCCTATTGAGATAGCTATAGATAGAGCAGAATAAGGTTATATATAATACTATAGCCTACTAGGTGCGCTATAGCTGGGGCTGTATTAGGCTATATCTAAAGGAGTAGAAATAATTAACCCTTATAATAGAGATAAGGGCTGTGATATTCCTAGACGCTGCGCTATTCTCCGCAATCTATTAATGCCTAGTGAGGAGGTAGAGTAAGCACTAGGGAGGTGCTATAGAAGTATAAGTTTAAGTAGTTAGCATAGTAGATATTAAGAAGGCCCTTAACCTAAAGCTAAAAGAGGACTAATAATATAGAGTACTAGCCTAGATTCTAGAGGAGTTCCCTAGCTTATTTAACTTAAATAAGGTCTACTTACTTCCCCCTAGCTAGCTTAGAGCAGACCGCTAGATTAACCTTATCCCTACTATAAATAGGAGGGAACCGCTACTCTCCTAGGGACCCCTTTATAGTATATCGCGGGAGGAACTACTACTACTTAAGAATACCTTATAGAACCTCTTAGATAAGGGGTTTATTTAAGCTAGTAGCTTACTAGCTGGTGCCCTAGTGCTATTTATAAAGAAGCTAGGTAGATGTATTTACTTCTATATTAACTATAGGGCTCTAAATATAATTACTAAAAAGGACTAATACCCCCTATTATTAATCTCTAAGACGTTATGTACGTTAGTATAACTAAATAGTATATAAAGTTAGATATAGTAGCTGCCTTCTATACGCTATAGATTATAGAGGGGCACTAAGAGAGAATAGCGTTCTATACTTAGTATAGCCTATTTAAGTAGGTAGTATACCCCTTTAGCCTTACTAGCGCTCCCGCTAGCTTTTAATAATATATTAATAGCATACTATAAGACTTCTTAGATAATTTTATTATAGCCTATATAAATAATATACTAATCTGCTTAGATAGAATAAAGAAGGACTATAAGAAAAAGGTCTAGGAGGTTCTCTAGAGGCTAGTAGTAGCTAAACTTAACCTCAATCCTATAAAGTATAAGTTCTTAGTTAAAAAGGTTAAGTATATAGGGTTTATTATTATAATAGGGAAAGGCCTCTCTTATAATCCTAAGAAGCTCTAAGTAATTACTAAGTAGCTACCTCCCACCTCACCTAAAGGGGTCTAGAGCTTCCTAAGGTTTACTAATTACTATAATATATTTATACCTAATTATAGGGAGATTATTAAGCTGCTAATATAGCTTATCAAGAAAGATATAGTATTCTACTAGAGGAAGGACTAAGATAAGGCATTTGAGGAGCTTAAGTAGCTATTTAGTACCTAACTAGTCCTCCGCTAGTTTAACCTAGAGGATGAGATAGTAGTGGAGACTAACTGCTCTAGGTTTGCTCTTAGAGGAGTGCTCTCTTAAGCTAATTTAGAGGGCACTAGGCGCCTAGTAGTATTTTACTTGAGGAAGCTGTTGCTAGTAGAGTATAACTACCCTATATATAATAAGGAGCTATTAGTAGTTCTATCTTATCTCTATGTGTGGAGAGCAGAGCTGCGTAGCGTCCCTACCTTTAAGATATTAATAGACTACTAGGAGCTAGAATACTTTATAAAACGTAATGCCTTATAGAACGTTAGAGTAGGTAGGAGGAGGAGTTATCTTAGTATAACTTCTATATTAAGTACCGCCCTAGTAGGGAGGTAGTAGCTCCTAATGCTCTCTCTTAATAGGAGTAGGATATGCCCTAGGGGTGGGATAATAAGCGGAAGTAGGGAAGGGTCCTATAGCTAATACCTAACTACGTATAACCCTGAGGAGACCCTATAGCTGGCCCCCTAGTGAGGAGGAACTAGGCGCTGACTAGCTACCTAGATATCTTAGATATCCTAGATATAGTAGTTTTTATTAGGAACCTAGAGCTATAGGTACTATAGCGGGAGATAGTAAAGAATAATATTACTTATAGAGCGGCTTATAATATAGTTACCTAATAGCTGCGCAGCTTCTTGCTAGATATTAGAGCGAAAGTTCAGCTTAGTGAATATAGTATTAATAACCTCAGGAGGCTAACTTTCTGGGGGAGGCTATAGGTATCTAGTAGGGAGGATAATAATAACTCCTTAGGAGCACTCTGCACTAAGACTATTTAGTAGAGCTATAACTTAAGTATAACTGCTCACCCGGGTTATAATAGCACCATTAAGATAATAAGTTAATAGTTCTACTAGCTAGGTTAGTTCTAAACTATGCGAAAGTTCACGTGGAACTATAATATACAAAGAGGAATATATATCTAGATGTAAGTGAAGAAAGAGTTTCTTAAGCCCCTACTAGTATCTAACTAGCTATACTCTAACCTCTTTATAAACTTTATTATAGACCTACTACCTATAAAAAATACTAATAGCTACTACCTATAGGTAATAGCAGACTAGCTTAGTAAGTCTATAGTACTTAAAGAGATAGAAACTATAGAGGCAGAGGCTTGCGCTAAATACTTCCTAACTTACTACTTCTGCTTCTATAGGTTCCCGCGTAGTATTATTAGTAACTAGGGAACTAACTAGGTAAGCTGCTTCTAGGCTAAGTTCTGCTGCCTTATAGGAATAACCTAGCTACTAAATATAATATACTATCTATAGACTAATAGTAGGATAAAGAGATAGAACTAAGAAATCTAAGCTATCTTATAGGTATATATAATATAGGCTTAGGATAACTGGGGAAGGTTACTCCCCGCTACCTAACTAGCGCTTAGGAATAGGGTTAATAGTATAACTAGACTCTACCTATTCTTCCTAGAGCATAGATACTATACTAATGTCACTATACTGTACGTATGTAGGTATCCCATGTACTGCTATGGGTAGATACTGCCGTTAGTTACCGCCTAGCCATGTATATAGTCCACCTGCGCGCACTCCTGCGCAGGCCTCACTTAGCAACCTCAACCCAATATATCAGCATATCATCCGCTAATATCTAGTAGCACAACTGCGGTTTTGTTTTCTTTTTTTCGGTCCTTGAGACCTACGCAGTTCTTTTACTATATGGCAGTAAATATCGCAATGGGCAAATAAGCCATTTTCAGTTCTTTTTCCTGATACCAATATTGACGCCATATCCGTCACCACACGCTCAACCGCATAGCCGCTAATATGCGCGCACCAGCAAAGTTTTTTATAACTTCGAGAGATCCCGAGGGATTACTATCACCATAACCATTGCCAACGGCGCTCCTAATGCGTATCTACGCCTCCTTGGGACCCTTCGCAATGGCCGTCTATTGAGACCCTTTCGCTAGGCCAGTCTCGCCCGCCGCCCTGCCGCAAATGCGGCGCCAATAACTTCCGCAGCAAAAACGCTCTTTTTCGCCATATCTTTGCGAATAACTGCGGTCAACAACATCGCTGCAGACTCTGCAAGACTGACTTCCCCTCGCGCAACGCGCTATTTTAATATATTCGAGAACCTTCGCCGTGTGTAGCCTCTAAACCTAGCCCTATGTGGGACTCCGCGCGAGTTAGTACCCTTTGAGAAGGTTCTAAATCTATTCCGAAGAGCTCTGAATCCCCTCATGCCGAGATAACCGAGAAGTCTCCACCACCCTTTCTTTAGAGTCTCTATCGCGCTGCTACCCTTGCCAGCTGGGCCGCCTCTCTTACTACCCTCTACTACCCTCCGCGCTGCTCTGAAGCGCCCCCTCCGCGCTGCTCCAAAGCCCCCCCTGGCCCGCAGGTATCCGCGCCCTCACCCCTTCCGACTCTATGGGTATCTCAGAAGTGTCCGCCAGAGATCCTTCAAAAGTTTAGTAGCACTATAGTTAGGCTTATACAGCCATTTGCGCAACGCTTACAGCCGCCTAAGCAGCTTCCTATACTACCTCCTTTTGCTCTTGAGGTACTTAGTACTGCTACGCTTAATGGGCTAGTATTACTGCTTGCGCAGAGGCTATAACCTGAGGCCTATTTGTAATAGGAATGAGAGTAGTATAAGTGTTTTGGATAGCTAATAGATAGGTGATAATAGCTATGGTTTAGAGGGCTATTATAATAATGAGGAGGATTACTGACCGACCTATGGATCTACCCCCTTTGCGTAGCCTCAGGCGCGCGAAGCTATAGATAATAGGATGGGTATGCTTCTATCTACTGCAGTATAGTGTTACGACCCGTTATGTAAGGATAACAACTAACCAACCCACCTAGGCATCAGACGACTAGGACAGGACATTTGTACTGCAGGATCACGGGAACACTAGGGATGCCCATAGTATAGAAGAACTATAGTATAAGTCACGTGATGATAAGATAAAGAATGATTAGTGGAGCGCAGAAGGAAGCGCTTAGTGATTAGTTAGTCTTGCTAACTAATTGCAATTACTAATATATAGAGGTAATCACCTAATAGCAGGACTAGGGATTATTTAGGACTTATATATAGTATGGACTTGGGACTCCTAGGAATAGACTTCTATAGCTCTTTAGTAATTAATTTCGTAATTACCCTAATAGTACTCTCAGTTTTATCTTATACTACAACCCCCTTATGAGGATTATAACTAATTACTATACTTCTAGAACCCTAAGATTTATTTAGTAATATAGTATAGTAAGATTATACTATTAATCTAGTGTTATTCCTTAGCTTCTATTAGTAGAACCCTACTATTAGATAGCTAACTATAATATTTTAATTGCTCCTATTTAGTAAGTTAACCTTTAATACTACT